>JAHLSL010000039.1:463504-585360 GCA_025920805.1 Petroica traversi | reverse complement strand
CCCAGCCATGGACACTGCCCAGCCATGGACACTGCATAACCATGGACGCTGCCCAGCCATGGACACTGCATAACCATGGATACTGCCCAGCCATGGTCACTGCTCAGCCATGGACACTGCCCAGCCATGGTCACTGCCCAACCATGGACACTGCCCAGCCATGGACACTGCCCAGCCATGGATGAACACTGCCCAGCCCTCTATGGACACTGCCCAGCCATGGACACTGCCCAGCCATGGTCACTGCCCAGCCCTCGACACTGCCCAGCCATGGACACTACATAACCATGGACACTGCCCAGCCATCGATGGACACTGCCCAGCCCTCTAAGGACACTGCCCAACCATGGTCACTGCCCAACCATGGACACTGCCCAGCCATGGATACTGCCCAGCCATGGTCACTGCCCAGCCCTCCAAGGACACTGCCCAGCCATGGACATTGCTCAGCCATTGACATGCCCAACCGTGGACACTGCCCAGCCACGGACACTGCCCAGCCCTCCAAGGACACTGCCCAGCCATGAACACTGCCCGGCCATGGACACTGCCCAACCCTCTATGATCACTGCCCAGCCATGGACACTGCCCAGCCATGGACACTGCCCAGCCAGGGACACTGCCCAGCCATGGACACTGCCCAACGTTGCAGACGACACAGGAGGAGAGGGAAATGACAAAGAGCAGCACAACAAAGCAGAGTGACAAAGACCAGTGCCATACATTCCTGGTGCTGCTTTCCTTCTCCGTGCAGTGAGTGTTGTAAACTGTGAGTATTTGTTAGGCCTGCAGCTACAGGAGACTGGCTGGGCTTCTCCTGAGGAACCTGGAATTTGCTTTTACCTCAGACCTCCAGGTAAGAGCACAGGCCTAAAACATGGAGATCTTTCTCATCCCACGGACTCCATCGCACTCCCAACTCAGCCAAGCTGAAGTTTTTATGTGTATTAAGAATATCAAAGAAATATTTCTGTGACAGGTGACATAAGGCACGCGCAGGGGACGGCGGGGCAGGAGGGAGGCTGTGGGGTGTGGGAGCAGGGCTGTAAATTTTGCTCCTGCAAATAGAGGAAAAGAGAAAATTCCTTCTCCTACAAAGAAGTCCTGACAAAGTCAGGGTGGGATATAAATCCTACTTCTCCTCAAGGCTGGGTCTGATCTGCTGCTTGGATCCCAGCACCTGTGATGGTGCCAGGCTCCAGAAAGAAGCCTCTGCACAAGAGCACACGAAGGATCCCCCACAGCTCTTGTTTGACACCACTTCTCAGTCATGAAAAAAGCCAGACTGTTGCAAACCAAACCCACTCAGCTCCCAAATTATGGCAGGAAACTGCAGCGAGTGTTAGTACGGAGATGGGGGGGGCTGCAGTGCCCCTCCCCAGCACTCACTGCTGGGCTCCCAGGCTGCAGAAATGCTGAGAATGTTTTCATGGAGGGGTTTCTTTCCCAGCCCATCCCATGCCCACACTGCTCGTGCCAGGCAAAATGCCCGTGAAGGTGGGACCCTCACTGAGTTATCTCCTCTTCCCATGGCATGGCCAAAGGGAGCTGTTCTGTGTTCAGTGGAACGTTACTTAGACTCTGAGCAGGAAATAAGTGAAGGAAAACTCACACACCACAGCTGATTAACCCAAATGCAACATTTCTGAGGCAGTTGTGGCTCAGGAAGAGCATGGTGAGTCTCTGCATCCCTGCCACAGGGATTGGCCACTGAGCACTTAACTATGAATGGGAAAGCATAAAAAAATACATTTGTTAGCTCAGAGTGAGCATCTGAAAACAGTCACCTTTCAACCAGTTAATCATTAAACTAAAACATTAAAAAACCAGTTTTTATTTGAAGCATGGATGAAATGCACTCCTTAAATGGTAAAACCAGTTAAGGCCAGGGTGCTATGAAGCCTTAAAAGTATTTAGAAGTATTAATTCACCTCAAACCCCCTCTTGAGGTGTTTTGAGTATTATATATAATGTTAATGCTTTATAAAAGTATAAAATGACACCACAAGGTCATGTGCCAACAGCTCAGTCAGGCCAAGATGTGGCAGTGGAGACTTGGGCTCCTCACTCCCTCTCAGCTGTGGGTACAGTTGCAAAAAGAAAAATCTGTTCAGGCAGTTGTTTATCTACCACTGGGGAAAACAAACAAAAAAATCAACTCCCAAAATGTAAAAAGAAATTATCTGAAACCAAGTGCTAAACAAAGAAAGTTCGGATGCCAAACAAAAGGGAAGTTGAAAACACATACAATAAAGGCCTTTGAATAAAATTTATGATCACACTTACACTGCACAGAACTGAAATTTGGTAGTGATTTACTTTTCAGTAAGGCTTTTTCTTTTGTTTTTTTTTGGAAGGCATGAGAAGTTTTCTCTCTCCTTTAAAGTACAAATATTGCTGTTTCTTGGTGAAGCTTCGAGACGCAATTTTTTTTCTTAAAATTGTCCAAACCCTCTAACAGACAAAATACTGAGGATCACAGGTATCATAATAATATAAATTGATTCATACAACCATTAACATGTAGATCAGTGAGAAGTCCTGAAATGTGCCACAGTTACAGTTCTCTCCATTAGAAACAATACAGGAGTCCATCAGTTCCAGAACAAAACCGGTGCTCGTATTTACCTTATTAAAGGTAGGAAAAATGCCAAGTAGCATTGACACAAACACAAACCATTGGTTTTTCAGAATAAGGGAATAATTTTCTTACCTGGAACATCAATTAATCTCTTATAAACATTCAAGAAGGCTGCCTCTGCTTCTTTGCTTCGTTTACCCAATGCGTCAATCTAAAAGGGGAGATGAGAAAAGAGCCTTTAAGACTTGTTCCAATGCAACTCTCACACTCAGAGCTATAAATATAAATTAATAGATTTCATGTAAAACTAGTAAATACAAAAAAAGGGAACCCAAGTCTCCTGTGTACAGCTCCTATAGAAACAGCCTTAAGATACTGTTTCTCATACATTTGTTTTGAATATAATTTAAAGTCCATTTTTCAGCCCAATAACAAGCATCAGTATTTTCATGAACACTCCTACCTGTTGTGATTCTTTACTTTAAAGTCACTATACAAAGCCTGGTATTTGTCAGGTATTGTCTCCTCAACAACTGTTTTCCTTTACCACTTATTGAGATCTAACACAGCAAACGGAACCGTGGCCACTTCTGATGTCCCACTCCGCCTTTATTGTGGTAAATAGATTTTTCTATTATTTCCAATAAGACTGTGAGGAGATGAAAAGATGAACTTGTTGAGCACCCTGTGATACTTAACACTAAATAACTGTAAATCTTCTACATGCAAAGAAGTTTTCCAATACAGCTCAGGCACAGTCTGCACTTCTGAGCTCCCCTGACCAGCTTCTCCTTGTGTTCTGTAATACACACAATACTCACCTAAGAATTTATTTTTATCATTTTATTATTTTCCCCTACGTATGTATTTTCATCTATTTTTGTTGTAAAACTCCATTTTACAAGGAAAGGCAGCTTAATGGCTTTGAGAATACAATACTTATTCAACAACAACTTTTTCTGGTAAAGATGTATTTTCCTATTGTACAAAAACCAGAGGCTTTATTATTACAAAATATTGACAATAAACAGCCAAAGTGACTCAGGATCAGATCCAGTGTATTAACACTCCAAAGCAGAGGGACAGAAAGGGAAACAGGAAAGGCTGACACAGCTCTGTGGCAGCTTACCCAAATCAGGAAACCAAAGGCATGGAGATTATCGTTCCCATATTTTAATAAAAGGCAAGGAAGGATCTGAAGAACTGCGGATACAAAGGCCTGATATCAATTCTTCTGTGTATTTGAAAGGCAGGGAATATTATGGAACCATTTAAAGGTGCGGACGTCACCGCGGCCTAAAAAAAAGGAAGGCCCTGTCTGAAAAACGTCCTTGAATTCTTTCTCATTATTGATTCGGTAGATAAGGCAGAAACAATGGCCAGAGTTTACTGTATCTGTATTTCAGGAAAGTATCCGATATTTTATCCTGCAGAGGGGGATCTGCAGCACTGGGAAGTGTGTGACCAAGGCAGGGCTGTGCCAGCGCTGGGGCTCGGGGTGCCAGGGAGAGCAAGAGGAGGGGAGATAAAGCAGAGGGTGCTGCGGGCTCAGCCCTGGTGCCACTGGTGTTTGCTTTGTACTGGAACACCTCTGTGAAAGGATGGGAAAGATTTGGGAAGGGAGAGGGGCCCGTCCTACAAGGTGGGTGATTAAAAATGCAGGAGTCGGTGTTGGAGTGGATCAGCCTCGTGGCTGGGAAGTGACTTGTAGGGATCAGCACGGGCAGGATTAAGGCCAGAAAACCAAAGGACAATGGCAGAAATGACACAGAGGCACAAAGCACAACGTGTAAGCCAAGAGGGGAGGAGGGTCAGGGAGGGAAATAAGGACACGGCAGCGTCCGCACAGCGTTTGGCAGCAGCAGCAAGGAAATCTTGGGAGATACGGAGAGAGGCTGGGAAGAGACGAGTTCTGGCAACACAACACAAGGTTGTATTTAAAGAAATAACCCGAGTTCCTATTCCACTTCCATCCCCCCAGGATCTCAGTTAATTTGTGGAGATGGGTGGAGGTGTGGTGTAACTGAAACCTGACCTATTTGCAACTTATCGAAGGGTATTGGAAAAGTGATAAATGAGCATCAGATGTCGAAATGATGGAGGATGTGGGGAGCAGGTATAAATTCTCAAGTAGTGACGGCCCTGCTGGTCTTTCAGAGTTCACCAAAAAAAACCACGGAAAGGCACTGGAATCTCCCAGGGCACCTGAGATGCTGCAGAGCAAGGGACTGATGGTTGTGAATAACCCACTTAATAATCTGAATCCGAGCAATCCCAGATGGACTGATGCTCATTAGGGAACGAGAACAGAAGCAATTTGGAGAGAACATTTTCACACGAGGAATACTTGAAATGAGCCTGTGGAACGAAGTGCCAAAGGCAGGGAGGCCCCGGGATGTGCAAATCCACGCTGGGAGTGGCAGGAATGGGGTGAGAAGGAAGGGGCAGCACCAGGGACACTTGTGCAGTTGAGCTGTTTGATGGGTGCACAGAGACTCTCTGGAGGCCAAACCACACCATATGTTACACTTCTGGACTTCAATGTTCCCACATACAATTTTCTCTCGCTGCCGCTCAGCAGAGAGCAGCCAAATTTAAATTACTATTATTAAATACAATTAGCATTACAGCACTGATTCTGTACTGTATTTTGAAAAATTCATTTGCCCCTTTTATGAAAAGCAAAGCATTTAAAATGCTTCAATTTCTGGGAAATAACAGGATGGATTTGTTTTCCTATTACAGTTTTTCCACATTTTAATAAAGAGCATTTGTACTTTTATTCTCTCTAAGTATTATAGAAGGTATGGTTTATTTGCTCCTTACCAGTTATAGAGTGATGGAAATATAAACCAGATTTGAAACAACATCTTCCAAGGAGATCAGAGACTTTCCAAAGGAAGCAGTTTGTAAATCACAGGTATTTTACACCTTTTTTTCACCCCCAGATTCAAAACCAGAATTCCAAACAATCCCACCAGGCAGAAATACGTTTTATGTTTCAGTTGTTAAAAAAAATAAATCAACCTGTCTGGTCTAAAATTCTACTAAAAATGAGCACTGCGACTATTTTATATCTTAAAATAAAATTTAGAAAAAGCACCATGACAACTTTAACTGGAATAAAAAATAATTAAATGTGCCAGCACTGAGGTGCATAAGAAAATAAGGAAATATGGGAGGAAAAACCATCAAAACTAGCAAAATATATAAATGAAGTCCAGAGAGAGAGGAAACAGAGCACTGAAATGACATGGAAACATTTGGAAGTTCACTGAAAATTTTTCAAATCAAAGTAAAATTGGTTCAGGAGCCAACAAGGCTGAGCTGCAATCAGCTCATATTAAACCGTTCAACTACATTATAAAACTCTTGCTGAACATTTTTATTTGACTCTAAAAACTTCGGGGACCCTGAAAGAAGTCAACTTATAATTACACTCGCGTTGTCTTGACACGAGCTTAGCTCCAAATCTTAATTTATCTAAACCAGGCCCCATTATGTCTTCTCTGAGCAGAAAGAAACAACAGTGACCTCTGTATTCCCCACCACCCCCATAAACATATGTTCACTTTTAAGTTTTGGCATCCTATTTGTCTTGATAATACCACTGGCGCTGCAGTGAGATAACAGAGCTGAGACACCAGGAATCCTCCCTGCTCAGCACAGCCTTCATCTCCCTCTTCACCCTAAAATATCGCTGGAGCCACGTGGAGGAGCTGTGGCCAGACACCGGGATGAGCCCAGTCCTCCCTTTATCCACCTTGCTTGTCCAGGTCAGGTGCTCTCTGAGTTGTTGCTCAGGGTACAAAGGTCACCCTGGGGCTGAGTGTCCCCCCTTCTCCTCCAGAATCATCTCTGCCCAACCTGCCTGTGAAGATCTCTGTGCTCTGATCCCACTCTCCACAGCTTGTTGCCCGACACTGCTGGCTTGCTCCCCCAAAAATGTGTACAGCCTAGCTCAGGAGCACTTTTCCCAGTCTAATACCCACTGCACCTGGCTAAAATCAAAATATCATCAATGAAACCCATGGATTTATCTCCCCATTTACGTAAGTGGCCTCTACGCCTGGGAAAGTGCTGAACACTGTTTTATCCAAATGTTGCCTCTTGCAGCTGTGTCAAGCCAAATTCAGAAGAATAAAAGCAAAGACTGTGGCTTTACTTTGGAATCTGTCAGCTTTTATGCAGTAGGAGATTTCAGCATGAATTCAAGGCTGATGTTCAGTGCCCCCCAATCTCCTGAGCTCAGGTGTGCAGGGCTGGGGTGCTCTGGGCTGTGTGACCCCGGTATCCCCTCATGGACAGAGTCAGACTGGAGGCTGCACACCTCTGTCCTGAATTCAAGGATGGAGCAGGATGAAGAAGCTCTCTGCAAGGAAGCTGGACTGCCAGATGCCAGCACATCCTGCACTGCCACTTGCATTCTCTGAACTGAGGGGTGTCAGCACATGAACACATCTCTGAGCACGAGACCAGCAAGGGGCTGCTCCTCTTGGGCCCACTCGGATCATTCTGCAGAGCTCTGTGGCTGGGATGCTGCACCAAGGCACTGGTGATTTACCCTCAGTGCCACAAATGTTCACACAGCAGTGCTAAATACAAACTTTGCAGTCCCAGCTCTTCCACTTATCCTTATAGTTCTCCTGTTTAATCCTCGCCCTCATTAACCACCTTAACGTGACTTTCACTGTCCTGCACACAGTCTGGAACTAATTTATCAAGTAAAAATAATGGAGAAAAAATAAATTATTTAAAGGAGAAGTTATTTTTCCGTTCTAATTTTTAATAAATGGATGCCTTAAGGAGACACCCATCCCTCTTCCCTTACACATCTTCTGCCGTATTGTTTTGCATCACGAAGTTTTTCCATTTGTCTTCAATTACTTCAAGTTACCAAAACACCATTAAGAACTGGAAGAACCATATGAAACAAAAGGAAAAGCACAAGAACAACTCATTAAAGCACCACTCTTTTAAGCCATGCTGTATTCTTGAATTTGCTTTGGAATCAAATGGTGGCTTCAGCAGGATTATCAATGCATCAGTCTTGCTTTGAAGCCTTTACAATACAGTTGGCTTTCCCTCTCTTAATACCAAGAGAGAGCTACATTAATAAATAAATTAATAAAAAATAACACTGTAATTTACAAATTAAGAAAAATATACAGCTCACCATCCCTGTTAATTTATTTTGCCACTGACAAAAACTAATGAATTCTTATTTTTAGCTTTGTTGCAATTAAAACAGTTTTGAAGCAAAATTACAAAGAAATTATTTCTGTGCAGTTGCTTAAGGCATATGGTGTGGATTTTAGCTGGGCTATAAATTCTTTTATGGAATTAAGGAGTTCATAGTGGATCCAATACCAATCTGTTCAACAAAGCTGCCTGGGTTGGGACATAGGAAAGAGCCTGGGAAGGGCATGGCTGCCTCACCAACTTGTTGGTTTAACCTCAAGTTAAGCAGAGAGCTTTAGGAAGGACTCAAACCCCTCAACTTTTCACTTCTGTTCCCTCCACTGTGAAACAGCTGCAACCCTGAACCCTTAAAACCTCCTCTTCCTTTCATGCCCAGATAAATCCTGATTTTCCCAGACAAACAACGCTGCCATCCCCCGAGGAATGTTCTCACAGGACAGCCTCTTGCTGCTTTTCCAATCTTTGATCTTCCTTCCCAGTAAAACAGCCCAGCCCAACATGTGCCTGCAGATATTGACAGCAGAGCCACAGCTCTGATTAAATCCTGTTTGCCACCCTGCCTTTGCATCAGCAGCTCTGCTGTCCCTGCTGGACCTCTCCTGGAGCCTTGAATAACCCACCTGGCTCCCTCCTCACATCTCTGCATTTCAGAGGAGATTTCCCAGCCCTGCTCCCTCCTCCTGCCTCTGCTGTAGTGATTCAGCTCAGTGCCTCACTGAGAAACTAAGGAAGGACAGGAAGAATTTCTTTTCCATTGTGCTGGCAAACTGAACTGACTCATCCTGAGCATTTGCTGGGCTCAGCACGAGGGAGGAGAGGGGACCCAGGGCTGGGGCAGGGACACCCCATGGCATTGGTGCCTCGCCTGCATGGACTGGGTACAGCATGAAACCAGAGGGACAAGGAAGGGATGGCAAAGGAGGCTCAGAGTGCCCAATGTTACCAAAATTCCCTTCTATTGATCCATCTTCCCAGTATGGAAGTGGATTAACTGTGTTAATGTCTATATTGGTTCATATTATACACTCTGATGTAATGACACGTTAGAATTTTCCTGGAGGCTTTGGTGGTTTTCATGCTCAAGTAAAACAAATCAAAAGGACAGCTTGGTCCTGGAAATGAGGATTTTGCTCATGGAAGCTTGTAGCTGTCCATGATGGATAAAGGATACTCCTGAACACCAAGCTAATGACAACATCCAAAACCCCTCTGACACTTTATTTAAACCCTTCAAGTGTTTTCTGATGTCACAGACCAGTAACTCCAGCAAGACTGACCCCAGGGATGCCTGGAATCATAGGCTGCTGTGGAAATAAGGTTGATTTTCAACGTTTTACTCCAATTAGTAAGTGTGGGTGCCAGTGATTAGTCAAATCGTGCTGTACCTGAATTTTAAGGGGTGTAAAAACCTCGTGTGAAATCAGATAAGGGGTGCCCCAATTTGGCTGCACAATGAATGATTATTTACCCTTGTCATTCTACACTTTGCATCCCAGCCTCTCTCCTCAAGTCAGCACAGGCCAGTTGTGAATTTTCTTAATGCTAAAAAGGAAAAACAAAGAGCTGACACCTAAACAGAGGACACATCCTTCCCCCAAATTGAAGGAACATCTTTCTAGTGAAGAGATCAGCAAATCATTTGTTCTGTCACTGAACAGGGGCAGAGCTTGCCGGTTCTGAGAGCACAAGGATGGAGAACAACTCCAGCCACAGCCAGCCCAGCCATGCTTGGTGTGGGAAATGGGGCAGGGAGGAAGGGGAGAAAGCCAGGGCAGAGCAGCCTGGGCTACCCCACATCACCCCCAGCAGCACATCACACTCCCCAGCAGCAGGAGCTGCGTGTGAGTGGGTGCTCTCACCTGCCTGTCCACCCACAACTGCTCCTCTCCCTCCTGCATGATCCAAACTTTTGTTTAGATATTAAAAAAAAAAAAGGCCAGAGAAATCCATGCAAGAAGGGGCTCGTTAACCACTTTTGTACAAAGTCCACCTGTACATAAATACCAAAATGCAGCCTCTTCCTGGTGTTTTACACTGAGCTCTCCCTCTTGCTTCTCTTTTCTGACAAAGCAAGACCAGACACCGGCTTGTGTAGAGCCTCATAGTAAATCTGTAATAACTAGAGGTAAGTCTGTAATAAATACAGAGATAATTCTGTAATAAATACAGAGATAATTCTGTATTTGGAGAACCAGGGACTCTGCAGAATACCTCGCCCAGCCCCGCCCACCCAACCCCAATCCTTCCAGCACACTTCAAGCTCTCTTTTTTCCCCTGAGGATGAGAAGACACTGCTGACCCTGTGAGCGGCCTTTTTTTTTTTTTTTTTTTTTTTTATAAACTGAATTTCCCAGCACTGTTGCCGTGGCCCCCGAGCGCGTGGCAGCAGCACAGAGCGCCTCGGTACAGACAGCCCACCAGCTGCCAACAGGAATTTCAGCACTTTGTCAATTATGTAAAAATAAGAGGATTTGGGCTGATCCTCCCCAAAGTTACCCTGGAAGTCTCTGCTGTCTGGGTACGAGCTGCCTGCAAGCTGGAGAGGAACCTGCACGAGCTTCGGGGAAGGTGCACGGCGCCTGTCGCTGCTTCTGGTGGGGTGTGCAAGGTTGGGGACTTTGCCTGTTGTCCCCAGAGCTCAGAGATGTCCCAGGAAGGAAAAAGGGATATAATAAGAGAGGCTCTGACTGTATTTGAGAGTCTCTGCATTTCTGTCCCTCCCCTGCAGGTCAATGTCTCCTCTCTGGGAGCTTTCAGCCCTTCAGCAGCCACCCCACGTGCTCAGCAGGGAGCTCATCTGCCCCTGAGATGCTGGAGTATATTTAAATCACCTTCCTCAGGAAAGATGTTGTTTAAACTGCAATCAAGCCAGCCAAAAATAAATAAATAATCATTTACACACTTCTGTAAACAAAGAAATGAAAGCACTGTGGAGCTGTGGTTACCCCAAGAGCGGGTCACGACCTCTCCCTGCTTTGGGGAACAGAACTGAGCTGCAGAGTGGACTTTTAAAAGAGAATTAGCTGCCAAAAATATTCACTTTTGGTAAATAGAGGTTTTGATGGGACTTCATTGAAAAGCAGGGAGGCTCTGGGCCCAAACACGAGCGCTGGATTTTGATGTATGCTGTTGACTTCCCCAACACAGAGCAATTTGTAATAGCTTTGCCACGCTGTTGTTTTCAAAGCTCCTGCTACATCACAAGCATTTATTTCTGACCACAAAATTACATTTATTCAACAGAAAGCAGCTCAGGGTCTTTAAGAGGTTAACTTCTGGAGTGCTTGGCTGCTCTCCAGCCTCCCTACGAGCATCAGTGCTAACGCAAGGCACACAACAGCACCCAGGCTGGCCGTGATTAATAGAGTGCTGAACACGCTGCTTTCCACATACACACACTTTTCATTCCCTTGCTTCCATAGATCATGGACTTATCCTCAAAATATCTGACTGAAATTGAATTTGGCTTCTCTCTCAACCGTTCATTTCCTATGTTATGCAAGGTTATATCCTTTTCTGCATGAGCAGAACCAAACCAGCTGCAGCTTTTGAGAAGAAAATGTGTTTTCAATTATGAAGTTGGCCTGAATATTGAACCACAGTTCTACTGCTGCTCTAATTGAGCCATCATGGAGTGAACGTACAGGAAAGAAATTGTATTAATTAGGTTTGGAAATTTAACATAAGGAAATTAAAGGGGGGTAAAATAAAAAAAATATGAGCATCAGCTGAGGAATAGTCTTTCAAAATGCAGAAGGAACGCGGGACTGAAGTGGTTTAGGCACACACATTATTAGAGTGCTCCTTCAAAGACATGATTAGTAGTTCCAGCACATCAAACTGATTTTCAGCTTCTGTTGTCTGCATATGGAAAATTATTAAATTACTTGACTGACCAAATTGATGGCTTAAAGAGCAATTCAGCTGAGTGGGGAGCCAGAGTGGTCTCCTCAGAATGGCAATACCCTTAAAAGTACTTGCTCTGGGAGAAGGAGATGAGAAATGGCTTTCACAGACACCCAGTCCTGCACGTTGTTTCGGAGCCTGTGCCTCAGAGGGTTCTCCAAATGAGGGATTACTGCATTACTGTTGGACAGTGCTCTTATGCCACATGAAAAGAATGCTAATGACCTCAGGAAATCCTTTCCCAGCCTTAAAATATCTGTCTGATGACTTCACAAATACGGATTCCAACATTAGATTTCCATACCACAACTTCAGTTCTGTAAATTAACATAGCCCAAGAACATCCTTTCTTTTTGCTTCTCTCTCTTTTTTTTTTTTCCAGATTTCATGTAAAAATATCCGTCCACTCATATGCCCATGGTAAAGCACAGTGACCTACCCAAAACACAGCTTATTCAGATGGCTGCTTGCAGGAATGCCTTGCAAATTATATATAATAATCATTTCATGATTGCGTGGTAAAGCTCTTTAACCTTTCCTGGTTCTGTCCTGTATTCAGCCCAGCACAGGCAGAGCAAACCATTAATAAGTTGCATCCTCAAGTTAATGGCAAGAAAAGGAAAAGCAAGACACAGATTTAAGATCAAAATGACAGGAATTTTACACTTCTGAAATTAATGACTTTTAACTGTCTTGCTCACAATAGCCTATTTACACCACCCAGACCTTAAATCTTCCAGGGAAGGCAGAAAAGTTACCCACAGATTTCAAAAGAACAATACCATCAGCTCTGAAGCAGACACAACATTCTGTTAAATTAGAAAACTGCCTTCAAATTTCCATTAAGATCCTAAATAAAGAAAAAGTACTATAATAAAACTATTCTCCAGCGATGAATTAATAGGGGCTCATGCTGAACTAGGAATGCATTTGGAAATTTGTAGTATGCTAAATTCCATTTCATAGTGCTTTTACTTTAACTCTTATCATAAAAAATCCAGTTACTTAACGCACTGAGATCTATACAAAAAAAGTTATTTCCAAGTACTAATGGAAACTGAGTATTTGATAACTGGAACAGTTTTTATCTGAATGAATGAATGAGATAAAAAACTAAGGCATACAGAATGCTCTGCTTTGTCCAGCGTTTATAAATTCATGTTATATAAAGAGAAAATACTGGAGGGAAGGATCAATGTTCCATGCTTAAACTGAAGAGAAAAATTGGCTAAATTGACCTGTGGGTTTGTTTAAAAAAGCCAATGGCCCCAGGTTTACCAGCAGCTCCCATAAATCGTGCTTGGGAGGGGACATAAATACCTGAGCTTAGCTTCCCCTCTCTCCAAGTCACGTCAGGCCCTCCCAGGCATAGTTCAAGGACAGTTTAAGTCAACCTGAGCTGACACATTTGTGCTGCTCCTGCCCCTGGTTTGCTCTCCTGGCTCCTCCCTTGCACTGAGCTGCTGCTCTGAACCCACCTAGGGGGAAGCTAAGGCAGCAAAAAGAGGGGTAAGAACCCAAACTCTGTGCTGAAGGTGGGATCACACCAGGAAAAGTGCTGAGGAGAGGCAGGGGTGGGAGCAGGAACACAGCAATATCCAGGTAAAGCTGCTTAAACACCTGAGCTTAGCAGGGAGCTGCCTCCAGCCCCTGATCTGCTGGCCCTGAGCACAGCTCAGCCCTCAAGGGACTGGCAAAAACCCACTTCCCTTCTATGTGGAATCTCAGTTATTATTCCATGCAAAAAAGTGCCTGATTCGGGCTAATATCAGAGTTTGAGCAAAGGCTGGGGCAGCAGCAGCAGCGGGGGGTGGAGACAGGAGTTGGGAGGCAAAAATGTGCTGGAGACTCTCCCACAGGGAAATGGAGAAGTTGCATCAGACAAGAACCTTTTCCTCAGTTCTGAGCGAGCAGCTGGTGGTGGCCCCGAGTTCCAAATTGCCACCCACAGAGGCTGCTCCTACAGCACTCCCTGCTCCTGCTCCAGGACACTCTCTGCAGCAGAAGGGGCCCTAGAAAACATCTACTCTCACCCCTTCCCACCTACCTCTGCTCATTTACTGCTGTTGATCTTTTTCAAAAAACCCAAAATCATAGAATCATTGACCGGTTTGGGTTGGAGGGGACCTTAAGGCTCATCCTGTTCCAGCTCTCTTTCCACCTTCCACTAGAACAGTTTACTCAGAGTCCCATCCAGCCTGGCCATGAGCAGGGACAAACCTGGGACTGAAAACTGATGTCTGGGGAGTAAAATCAGGGAACCTCTGCCATACTCCTCCTCCCTGCTCTCATCCCACCCCACAGGTGCTGTGTGACCAAAAGGCCCCTCTGACTGCTCCTCCCAGCACCTGAACATCCCCTGACAGGGAATAAATTATTTCAAGGCATTCCCAGCAGTGCTGCTCCCTGAGCCTCTCGGGGCACAGGAACTGAGGCATCTCCAGTGGATCTGAAATGGAGAGGAGCCTCTGTGCTTTACAAAACGTGGTTTTGAGATACCGAGAGCAGTCATCTCCTGATGTTTTAGGAAGTCAGCCTTAACAACAACCAGAAACCAGATCTATATCCTGAACAATCAAATATAACTCAACAGAACAGGCTCATATCCTCGGTATTTTGATTTGTCTCCAAAACAAGATACAGTAATTACATCTATAATCAAATACCATAATTCACAGTTTAATGTGGTGCATTTATGTAGTCAATCATGATTAGTTCAGGTTTTTTAGGTTTCTGAAACCCTGTCTCGATTAGGGAGACTGGAATCACCAGCTCAGAGATTCAGCAGCACAATCTTTTCATGTATTTGTGCTTCATTTACGTAACAGGGGATTTCCACAACAAATTTTACTCCTGTAAGGTTGAATTTATACGAAAATAAACTTCACTTTTATATCAGTGAAGCAAAACTACAGAAGAGAAGTGTGTGTGAGCCATGCCAAGGTAACAGGGAGCAGTTTCCAGCAGGGAAGATCTAATGGGAGAATCTCCTTCACTGTAGTCAAATTTAAATTTATGCTTCTTACTTGGTCCTCAGACATTCCCTTCATTAAAGAACAGTGCTGAAAGCACACATGCACTTTTCAGTCAATGCATTGCAAGCTTGGAACTGAAGTGAAAAGGTTCTGAGAGCACTGCAATGCACTCGGAGCAATTTTAAAGTGTAAATTTCCATTGGCAAACGGGCTCATGCAAGTCATTCTTTGTTCTCACAAATGTCTATTGGATATATCAAGGACAAAGTTGTCCTGTTTATTTATTTATTTCTAGCACTACTTGGGAAATCAGGCTGCAAAACAAAAAGTACCACTCTGCTTTTAAATGAGGGATTATTGCCTGGCTGGGACACAGATTTAGCAGGACCTAGAAGTGATCAGGAGGGTGAGTTGTGCACTTAGATCCCCATGCTGCAAACACACTCCTGAACCTCCCTGAGCTGATGGAACTGCACCATCTCAAGTCAGTGAACAACTCACGGACTGAGGAAGTGCTGGAACACAATTCTTGGGGGCAGAGCTCTGTAATGTGAGAGCTCAAACCTCCATCCACCACCCCAGGCAGGCACAGAGCTTTACAAGGACAAATGTAATTTCCAGCCTCCCTCCCTGACGCTCTGTGAGCAGCAGAACCACGGCTCCCATCTGGCCACAGTGGAAATGGAAAAGCTCTAATTGGCCCAGCTGCCTTTGCCCATGGAGGCTCCTCAGAATAACAACAGTTGGCTTTTAAACTCGTGAGCACTCTGCTCCTGTGCTCTTGGTGAGGGCTGTGAAGAGAAACCCAAGTCAGAGCCAGCACTGGAGCTGCAGCCTCTGTGCCTTCCCAGCACACACCTGACAGCCCAAGGTTTTCCATCAGCCCTCTGGAGCACAGCATTTTACAGCCTTGCAGGGAGAATGATTTGCAGCGTCCTCGTGTTTTATGAGTGCACTACATTTTGTTCATTAAGAGCTCAGCCTGTAGGGTCAGTGAGGCCCAGCGAGCTGGATGTGCCACCTGGGTCCCTGCCACGGGGACAGGATGCCCAGGGAGGCTCAGGGATGCCCAGGGATAGTCAGGGATGCTCAGGAAGGCTCAGGGAGGCCCAGGGAGGCCCAGGGATGCCCAGGGAGGCTCAGGGATGCTCAGGGGTGCCCAGGAAGGCTCAGGGATGCATAGGAAGGCTCAGGGAGGCTCAGGGATGCCCAGGGAGGCTCAGGGATGCATAGGAAGGCTCAGGGAGGCTCAGGGATGCCCAGGGAGGCTCAGGGATGCTCAGGGAGGCTCAGGGATGCTCAGGGGTGCTCAGGGAGGCTCAGGGATGCTCAGGGGTGCCCAGAAAGGCTCAGGGAGGCTCAGGGAGGCTCAGGGATGCTCCAAGATGCTCAGGGATGCCCAGGGAGGCTCAGAGCAAAGTGATGTGACCAGTTCCGATTGTCCAGCACAAACCCAGCTTTCCACAGAATCACAGAATGACCTGGGTTGGGGAAGGGACCTTAGGGATCATCTTGTGCCACCCCAGTGCCATGGGCAGGGACACTTTTCTCCATCCCAGGTTGCTCAGAGTTCCATCCAACCTGGTTTTAAACACTTCCAGTGCTGAGGCAGCCACAGCTTCTCTGGACAGCCTGTGCCAGGGCCCCATCACCCTCACAGGGAAGGATTTCTCCCCAGTATCCCATCTAAACCTGCCCTTTGTCAGTTGGAAGCCATTCCCCCTTGTTCTGTCACTCTGTGCTCTCATAAAAGCTCCCTCTCCATGTCTGGCTCCCTTCAGGTGCTGACAGTCCCTGCACACAGGAAATGCTGAGCCCTGAGGGCTCACCCAGCCCTGCCAGCACACCAGGCTCATGTGAAGCAGCCCTGAAAACACCAAAAGAAACAAAAAAAGCTCTTACCTCTCCCTGGAAACTCTTCAGTAATGGAGCTACCTGTTTGCGCAGGTCCTGGAAGACAGAAAAGCAGGATATCCCTTCAGAAAAACTGGAAAGGACAACTCATCATAATGATTTTCACTTATTTTCAGTTCTCAAGTGTTACTTAAATTCTGATCACATTTTGTGGGAGCTTTGATTAAAATGGAATTATACCTGGAGTTCACTTTGAGCAGGTCTGAAGTTCCAGTTTGACAAACACCTGCATGTGCTCAAATGGTTTTAATTATCCAAACTGTGGTGCTGCTGGGTAAGCACTGAATGCCTTCAGTCTCCTAATTCAGCTGCATCATTAATGAGATTAGCAGTAAATGCCTCTATCTACCTCCACAGCAGCTACACCTCTGAACTTATGCCAAGGAAATTCCCACAAATGGAAGCCAGGCTTAAAGTCAGATGATTCTGGACCATCATTTCAACTAAGAGTGTTGCCATTTTGTAAAATCTCTGTTTTATTTATTGTTTTCCCAAGAGTGCTCTGGCTTCAGTCATCGGAGAACTGGAGCTCATTGAAGATGACAAGCATTATTTGTTGGTTTCTGTGTAACTCAGAACTCCCTCTTCCAAATTACAACACACTCAGTGCTACAAAATTCATTTAAATACTGCCCACAGAATCACTCTAAAGGTTTCTAGCACACTTTTACTTAGCAACTGAGATAATTTAGAACCGAAAAGGTACATTTATCGTACATAAAATTTCTATGGCTTTGCTTCTAAGCTGGTTTGGGTCTAATTCACTTACAAATTCCATAATTCTTATTATGTGTGTGCCTGAAGAATAAAATGCAGAGGACACTGTTGGTCATGCACTGCCAAGATGCTGCATTCCTGCTTTTGCCACTTCCTAGTGCACTTACACCTGGAAATAAATCTGGAAGAGGATTAAACCAATTACACGATGCTGCATCACTTGGGAGGGCAGCACTGATGCTGCTGCAGGGAAAGGGAGGATTTCTCATTCTTGGAGATTTCCAAGGCTCAGCTGAGCAGAACCAGAGCTAAATGGGTGCTAAAGAGCCATTTTTAGGGCCAGGTGAGCTTTGGTGAAACTCTGGACAGCCACTCCAGCCCTGAGTCCTGCGATGCTCTGGGAACAGTCCCCACATCTGGGACAGGCACAAACTGCTTCAGCAACCATGAAATCCGTGAAATCTTCCTCCCTGCACACAGGCCCAGTCCCTGAGCTACTGAACCTCGTGCAGGGGCTCACAAAGACATATCTGAAGTATTTTGTCTACGTAGGAAAGGGTGTGTTGAGCCTCGAGCTTTTTGGAAAAGAAGGTGACCTTAAAGAGTTGGGGAATTCTCTTTTCCAACACATTTACTTTTACATCTACAGTCATGCAACATATTGGACGTTAAACCACTCACCAAAACACTCTCAGCCCTGGGTTTAATCTGATTTTCCTGAAGGAAAAGTAGGCTTTTGAGAGAAGTGATTTTTGTCATTTAAATGACAAGTCATGCAGAGAGTTGGAGTATCAGGAGTTCTCCCACTCCCTGAGAAATGGCTTAGGGGGCCCAAAGCAAATGAAGCTATCAAAGACAAATGATCAGCCAAATTTCACTTCTGACATGGTTATTGCACTAAAATACAGCTTAATCCCTATCAAGTCAAGGATAATATTGCAGCTTTCCAAGCTCCTTCTTCAGACTGAACCAAACTGTGCTTCTGTTCTTAGGCCAAGCCAAGCCACACAAATGTTTCCTGATACATCCTGCTGCCTGATTTGGGACAGGAAAAGGTTGGACACCGTCCTTGTGGATCACAAACATCTACAAATTACACTTCTACCAAAGCAAACTGGCAGCTTGAGCAGCTTTCCCCACTCCCTGCCTCCTCGGGGAGACCTGAGGGCTGTGCACGTTTTAGAACATGTTTTCCCTGTAACCTGATGATGCTGACATTGAGGAAAGTAACAATAAGCACTGATGGCAAAATAAATGCCCACATTCGAGGCCAAAATCTGGCAGAGGTGGTTTTAGTGCCCAGTGAAATTACAAACAGAATTAGATTTACTGCCCAGATACTGGCACCCTTTATAAAATCAGGAAAAATTATATCGTCCAAGCAAAGCAACTTTTCTTGAAATAAAAATCTCGGCTGGTTGGAAATCACTGGGTTTAGGGCTTTTGTCCCTGAGGTTGCCTCTGAATTTACTGACTTGTTTGGCACCAGCCAGAAAAGTGATGTCAGAAGTGAAGGCAGGAACACAGGAGATCTGATCCCAGACCCAGAGGCAGGAGAATGTCATTCTTGCTCCTGTGTCCATGGCAAGCTCTAGCCAAGATCCTGCTATTTCACTGCCTCCTCTGGCACACTCTGAGCTCTCAAAGACAGGATTTGCAGCACTTTTTATGTCATGACATAAACTATGTCAGGACTTCACCTTCATATTCATCTTGAATAATGAGGGATGTTGCTGTTGGCTGTTTAGAACAGAAACGAGGGAGAGAAGCAGGGGTGGAAAGGAATAGAGGGAGCATCCCAAAGCCATGAAAACAGTTGGTCAAGCTGTCAAAAAGGGAGAAAACCTTTCCATTTGCATTCATTTAGCAAATTCAGGATGCTAAAGACTCATTTGGGGAATCAGAATGCTACCAAGCTAAGTGACATCATGGGAAAACATGTTTGATTCAGGCAGCAGCTTGGGGGGGGGGGGGGACAGAAGTGCCTTTAAAAGATTTCCTGAGAGAGGAGAAGGAACTTGAGGTGATTCAGCCCCACTGGCAAGCAAAGGGTTATCCCACTGCAATCCCTCAGGGCAGTCCCAGCACACACCAGAGCATGAACCTGAATGGGTAAAATGCTTTGAGAACTTGAAATCTTCACAATAACCTGAAATCTGTTGCAGCTGAACATTTGAGACAGAGCATCCCACTGCCATTGCCTTCCCAGAGCCATCGGGCCAGGAAAGGGAACTGCAGGAATGTGATCCAGTATTTTAAACTCAGCCAAACTCACCATGCAGGTGAGTGGATAAATGGCACAGCCCACAGCAAAAGGCATAAACACCTTTTCACACTGGTTTCTCTTTTCTCCCCTATTTTCCTGGCTTGCCCTTGGAAAGAGTTTATAGGAAAGAGTTTATAGGGTACTTTTATAATTCCTTCCTCAGTGAAACAACATCAAAACTTGAGACAGCTCACAACCAAAGGGAAATAAAAATAAACAGACAGGAGTCAGGAATACATATGCCTCGAGTCACAGCTCTGCTGGGGAGATTTATTTTTGGCAGTTTGGAAAAATTTCTCATCAGACTTTGTCTCAAAATATTACACTGAACTTCAAACAGAATTTTACCTTCTTTACACTGAATTGAACAGGAAGAAGGACGTTCAGTTCAGAGCCAGGGGAATGTGCAGTGTTGGTTAGCAAGGACACTGGGTGATTTATTATCTGTTTAAAGTGTGGTGGCCTTTACTGCCTGGGCTGTGATCAAAACAGGAAAAGATCCAGGCTCCAGCCCTCACACAGCTACCAAACCACTGTGGCCAAGCAGAACAGCTGAAAAGGGTCCATGCAACCGAACACTAAAACAAATTATAATTTATCGACACAAACACACTGAAATATTTGAGTACAGGAATACAATCCCATTATTAGCCTATTTTTCTGTGCCATCTAAATTCATGCATTCTTTCTCTCTGGATGATTTATCAGGGGTAGAGCAGTTTTCTGAAAAAGGCTCTATCACAGACAAACTCAGTATCTGATGAAGAGCCCGTGAATTAGGCTGCTGTATCATTATCTGAATAAAATCTGATGGCTGAAAGCTAATATAGCATTTCCTCTTTACAAGAGTAAAAACAATGAGTTTATATTTTGATCAAGTAGCTAAACAATGAAATCTGAATCCACATAATTTTTAACTCCCTTTCCATTCTCATTAAAAATAACTCAGTGGAAAATAAACCAAGAATAAATCTGTGTTAAAATCCTGGGCAAGAAATGCATCTTTCTGACAACTAAACTACATTATTTATCTAGATCTTAATACCCTGTGTACAGAACAGAGGACACAGCAATGGTCAGGCTACCAATGCTGTATTTGTAATTTACTCGAGGTCTGAAGCTACACAAGCACCTCGTGATCTCCTCACAGGCTGCTCCATCTCCCAAATGCTTATCTGAAAATGCCCCCACAAGCTCCCTCTGACCCCAGTTTGATAAAGTGATCCTGCAAAGCTGAGCTTGAGCTACACACCTTTCCATCCACACCAGCACTGTGCTCCTGTGAAACAAAGCACCCCAAAAAGGCTGGGGGGACATTCCAGGGCCTCCTGCTCCTCATTTCCTGCCAATCGTTCCGGATTTCATCTGCTGGAGCCACCCAGGGGCTGGGGAATGTCACTGTGTCTGCCACAGGGACCCGAATGAGCAGCAGCCCCCCTGACATCACCAGCTGAGCTGTCACAGCCCATTCTGGAGCAGCCTCATCACAGGAGATGCTGTGGCTTCCCTGCCACCCTCCCTTTCTGTGTCCCCTTCCCCGTCTGCCCGCGTGGCATAAGGCACTGGCAGCTGCCCTGCCCTCCAAACTGGCAGGGGCTGGACCCCAGAGTGTTTCTTACAAGAACTTTAAAAAAGGGAAGGAAAAGAAAACATCCAACACGGAGTAACCCCCAGCACGTTCTGGCTGTGCAGGGGGGGTTTGTAATTCCATCAACACCTGACACCTCCCATCCCTGGGCATGTCCAAGGCCAGGCTGGATGGAGCCTGGAGCAGCCCGGGATAGTGGGAGATGTCCTTGCACGTGGCAGGGGTGGAATGAGATGGGATTTAAGGTCCCTTCCAACCCAAACCAGTCCATGAATCCATTATAAGGAGCAGTAGAGCTGAAGGGGAGCTCTCCTGCCAAAACCCACACCAGGTTCCTGCCCCTCTCCCTGGAGGCAGCTGCTGGGAGGGTGGGATCTGCTCCAGGGACTGGGAGGAGGTTCCCCCACGTGCCCTCACAGCCAGGCTCCCCACACACACCCACCCCACCATTATCTCCAGAATGCTGCTGAGCCTCCCATAAATGCAGCTGAAAGGGGAGAGGCGAGAGCAGCCAAGCATGAAGGATTTGGGAAGAACGCTGGCATCAACTTCTGAGGTGTGTTTGATTATTGTGCACTTCAAGGACACAACTTGTCACCATGAAACACACAAATCAGCAAGTTAACTCTAATTAGGAGTAAGCAGTTCTGCTGGTTAATTAGAGAGAGGCAGCAAGCACAGATGCTTCACCCTGCTATGGGGAAATGGGTGAAGGGGTTGGGATCACCCAGACACTCACCTACCCAACACCTACCAGTGCACAAGTTTTAAATATTATTTCTTTGTATTATGAAAAAAAAATCCAGACTATTCAATTTTTCCCACCAGAAATCCCAAGCACATGTGATTGGGGGTGTACTGAAGGAAACATTTAAGTCTTTAATTAGTTCCAGCAAGTTCCACTTTGCTTTAATCTACAAGAGATGAAACTGAAATCCCAGATAGTTGTTCAAACAGGTATTATACAGTAGCTTAGATGACTTACTTAATTCCTAAAATATAAGGCAAAGTAAATCATATGAGTAAACAATTTATTGCTCAATTTACACTCTGATTTAATGAGATATAAAAGCTCTTATTGCTTAAGGCTGCTGAAGTATTTACTTGAAATCCAATCATTAAAGAATGAATCATGATCTTATCAATCTCCTGTGATATTTTTAGTTATTTCAATACTCTAACATGCCAGTGTTTTCTCTGTACAAAAAAATCCCATTTTAAGTCACATTTATAGATATGTTTCAACCTAGCACAATGATAAATAAAAAATCTTGATTTACAGTAGCAAAACGTACACCACAGTACTTTCGGAAATATTTCAAGCTCACAGATCTTGTGCAAATTCCATTAGCTTTAATTATTTATTAGCAGTAGATTTAGATTACTGTTCTTGACCTATTTTTCAGTGTATGGACCCACCCAGCAAGAAGTGAAAAAATATTCCATTTGTGAAGGGCTGATTTAGTGAGCTCAGGCTTCAGCTTCGAGTGGAACACCGAGCAAAAGCCTGGGCTCTGTGATCTGGGGGAGGGAGGGTACAAAGCAGGGCCTGCAGAACCAACACTGACAGATTCCTTGAAAACAGAGGGAAATTTTGCTGTTTGAGCACTTCAGACAATTTTGCAAGACTGCAGCCACATGACAATCCCAAAGGAAGGGACAGCAGGCGCACGGAGAAGTTTCAAGAGTTTCTTTGTGGAAATTCCCTGGTTTCCAACAAACTCCAAAGACCACGTGGGTCCTACTCAGCCATGGGGAAACAGGTCAAGAGGGGGAATTTTGGGGCTGGTCCTGAGCCCTTTGCAGTGGAAAGGTGCAAATTTGCTCTTCCCAAGCTGGGGAAAATGGAGCATCTGGGAAGGAGCCTCCTCGCCACGCTGGGACTTTGCTTTCAGTGGAATTTGCCTGAGTCTTAATGGAATCCTCTGATGGTTTCTTCCAAGTTCAAATAAACAAAAAGCTCCCAGGTTTACTCTGGGCCTGTGCAGCGACGTCCAAACAGCCTGGGGACCTTCACAACTGTTTAAAAAGCCACCCTGGCAGAGAGCAGCTCTTGCACCCATATATATGTATGGAAGTGTGTGTATATACACACACATACACTACATGGAATAGAAAAAGGATTTTTTTAACTAACTTTACAAATTAATGTGGTGAACTAAGCTTTTTAGCATCATGTGACAGCCCTGGTGTCATTTATAAACCAGTGAGTTAACAGTGGCTAGGAAAGACATTGAACAGGAACTATTCAGAACTTTAAAAGTAGAGTTGCTAGGAAACAAAAAACTGAGTTCAAACAAAAATGGTTCAGGTGGAGCTTTGGAAGGAGCTAATTCTAATGAAATGAAAGCCTGATCACTAAAGTTCCAGTAGAGAAAAAAGGAGATGATGACTTGTGTAACCATTCACCAACACACGCAGAAAATCAAGCACCACTTTTAACAAACATTGATTTACAAGGCTTCCCACAGGGTAATGGCTCCATGGAGATCTTCCCTCCTGCTCTCCTGTTAAACCCAGTGCTGGAGGCTTGAGGTGACACCAAACATGCCATGGCAGACCCTCCTCATGGGAAAAACCACGTCTGCATCATCCCAGGTCAGCAGAACTCCTTATTTATCTGATTCCCTAAATAAGTATTTCAGAACCCCTGAGGTGCACTGTTCTTGCCAGCAGGATAACCATGGGTCAGTGAAATCCAAGATTGCCATTCCTAGCTTAGGCCAGGATCCCTACACAGAGCAAAGATAATTAGAGCTTTAAGTACCTGCAGATGTTATGAGTCCATCTGTCCAAAAAACTGGGAAGCAAACTGACTGCTCAGCTGTGCATCCCAGTAGAGTTTTATATCTCAAAAAACCAGCCTCACCAACATTTGTCAAATTTTAACCAGAACTGCTCTGTGCCTCCATAAATTCCATGTTGTTCCACAAGTTCTCTGTCTCTGTGATTTAAGTTTTCCATTGAAAATGGTCCTGAACATCCCTCCCAAATCACATCCTGCAGGATTTCATCCTCCATCCACTACATTTCCCACTCTGAAAGTGTTCCTAAGGCTCCCCTGGTTATCCAGAATTACAGCCTGCAGATCAGAGGTTTCTCTTCAGTGTAAAATGGGAAACTTCTGAAAAAAAGGTAATTATTATGAGCCCTAAAAAATTAACATGTCTAATGAGAGGCTAATGACAGGGGCCGTGACTCTGCAGAAGAGGCACCTGAGTGCTGTGGTCCAATTAACAGCACCAGTTCAAACACAGCCTAATGCTTCACACGGTGGATTTAGAGAGAAGAACATTTAATGTGAAACCATAATTGCAGCTGTAATTTTCCATATTCCCTGCACAGAAGCAGTGCTGGAATCAGAGTGCACTCTCCTTCAGCCTTCTGGGATGATGGATCAGGAGCTGGAGCTGTCTGCCTGCACTGGGCTCAAGGGACTGGGATTTCTCCTCAGTCTAAAGGAAAAGATGGGGAGAACCATTCAGGAATTCCAATGTACTGCTTCATTTAGGAAAAGTGAGATTACTAAAAAACATTCATGTGTTAAAACCTGTTACTGGTTTCCAGAACGCAGGGATCTTGCTTTGAAGTCAAGTTTGTAAGAAGAATAATTCTGTGTTAAATGGAATAACAAGGAGCCAGGCTTCATCCTCACAGATCCTCACAAGCCAGCTTTAATTGGGGAAGAGGCACTGCTGGGACATCAGGAATTGCACAATTGTTTTCCTCACTTATCTTTTACACACAGATGACAAATGTAGCTGTGAGCAGCCCGTGCATTAATCACACTCTGACATACCTGCATGCAAGAACTCAGGTGTATTTACTGATTTCTATCATTACAGTCAGCCTTTTGCTTGGATTTCAATGCAAGAAAATCCAATACTATGCAATCCTCCGCTAATCTTTTTATAAGATTTTCTTCTTAATCTTGATCCTGACCATCCAGTTTTATTCAAACCAGTTGCTCCTCCAGGAAACAAGTTGTTTCATGAGGACTTGAGTAAAAAGCCTGCTGTCCTGCAAATATATGTCCTGTATTTGCTAAAACTCTCATGACCATCCTCTCTGCTGTCTTTATGCTCTTTGTGACTTCTTCCATGCAGGGAGTCACTGGCTGGGGGTTCAGGCCTCACCCTTTGGATGCAGCTGACGTGATAAATTCAGATTCCAACAAAGATGAGAAATTCAAAGGGAAAAAAAAATTGACAACCTCAAAAACATCAGGATACAGACCCAAAGGTTTTACTACATCTAATTTAGCATACCTGGTAAAAACACCTCGAAATTAATCTAACTGTCATCCTGCTGACCTAAATAAAAAAACACAGCACAGAGCTTTTCATGTTGCTTCAGTGAGTGAAGCAATTGGGAGAAAACAAACTTTTGCTGCCTTTACACTTCCTGGCAAAATTCCTATGGAAACAGGCTCAGGCCCATAATGCACAGGCTTTGGGAGCACACAGTAGATAGAAATGAATCACCCAGATGAAAGAAAGCAAGAGCTCACTACAGACTTATTCAATGCATTTACTGTTCGTTAGTGGAACTTCAGAAGTAAAAAACCCACATAAAGCACTTTTGAGCAGCAGCATCCCCTCACCACTGCAACAGATACTCTCAGCTGGGATTAATTCCCAAATTCATGTGTTGAACTGTGAACTGTTGCAGTGTTTGGAGGGGGTGGGGAGAGAAAGGAGATAAAAAGAGCAGGAAAAGGAGTGCAGATGATGAGGAAGGGAGACCCGGGGAGTGGAGCGAGCAGTTCCCGATCCCGGCTGAAGCACAATCAGCTCCATGGCAGATTAAAATGAGGCACACTTGTACAATAATAAATCAGCAGAATTAATACAGGCTTATCTTCTACCAACTTAGAAGGGGGAGGTGACAAATTGCACTTGAGGACAAACAGTTTGACTGTTGCCAGCTTAAGCTGAGCGTCTATAGGAAATGGCTAAATTTAGACAGCCAGCTTTTGATGAGAGCAACGGAAATTAATTCAAGTTTTTTGTCTGTGGTTTGTGTTTTCTTGGTTTTTTTTTTTAAAGAGCTCTAGAATGTTACTCATCTCTCGAAACTCTTACCAAAATAAGAGACTTCATAAAGCACCATCCTCCCTGCCTACTCCCTCCTACTCTTCCCCCTATAAAAGGAAGAATTGCTCCTTTGGGCTACAGCAATTTAGGAACTTAATGCAGTTTAACAAATTCCCTATCTCTTGGCTGGAGCTGTTTGGCTCCGACAGATGAATCAGAGAAGTCCATAAACGTCTGGAGGATTCCTTTAGACTTTTTCTTGGATGACTATATATGGCAACTACAGATCAAGTTATCTGCCATCGTTTTAACCTAAGCTTCAAACTTTTTACCTTATTCCTGGCTTTGTGGCAAACTTCCCTCAGCTGCAGCACTGCTAAATTAGACATAAACTGACGACTACTTGTCGCAAAAGCGTTTTCCCACTCATTGCAAGGCAGTAAAAGAACTTGAATTAAGATAAACTTAACTAAAAATTAACTTTTGTCAGTGCCTCCTGCCTCTCACAATTTCAGTGAGGAGTGACCCAGACTGTGATGCTGTGGAGCTCATGCTCTCATTCCCACTGTTCTGCTGTCACTGAAGGTGCACTCACCAAACAGCAGATGTTTTCCATCGCTTATTACCTGAAATACCAAGTAACACCAAGTGCCAAGAGAAGCCAAGCACAAACTGGCAATAGAGGCAAAATCCACACTTAAAAAAAAAAAGGTCAAAACTGCCCGACTGATGTACAGAGGGACTTAGAAAGGAATTCCAGCAATGCCTGCAACACCCTTTATCCACAGAAATACTCAATAAACTTCTTCCTATCACCATCTTTCACACATCTGATCATTTTTACAAGATGCTGAAGTGCACACATCAAAGCCAGCAGCCTTGTATGTGATACAATACTGAGGGCTTTTAGCTGCATCCAAAACCCTCTCCGTGCATCCAAAGCAAAGGGTTCACCAAGTTCAAGCATCTTCTTTAAGCTAAATATTCCTCACACGCCTCAAAATGGACACTGAGGGCTCAAGGCAGGAGCTCCTCAAAGCCAGGAGTGAAACAGGGTGAGCAAACTTGAAAGACTGGAAGCCAACGCTGAGTTTTGGATGCAAAAACCACTCCAGGGCTCACTTTCAAATGACATTTAAAGCAAACACCCACAGCCAGCCTCTTCCTGGGCAGGAGTCTACAAGCACTGGCCCTGGTGAGACCTCAGCAGATGATGAAGGTCGCTCTGAACAGCGGGGCAGAGTCACAGAGGGCCAGGAGCTGCCAACACAAAATATAAGCTCGGTCATGCTCCGTCCTGTGAAACACTCTTAGGAAATGCAGATAAAACAGTGAAAGAAAAAGCTACTGTTCAGAGGAGATCCTATCTTACCCAGCTGCTTATTAACACCGTGCAGTTAAAACAAGTTATTTTAAATTCCTAAAGGCACGCCGTGTCTGGAAATGCAATGTTTGAATAAGCACTCCTAAGAGCCAAAGCACATTGGGTTTTCCCACCTGACTACAGCCTTATGAAAGCTGACATTTCTGAAGCACTGAGCTCCCCATAGCCAGGTCAGGACAGACACTGAGGACCACCATGAGGGGGGGGAAAAAAGGTAAAATTGGGCAAGTGACATCATAGAATCCCTGTGTTGGTATTGATTAATCAAGAAACTTACCTGATTTTAAAACGTCTATTTATTGGATCCTGATCATCCACTTATAAAAAGACATAATGCTAATTTTTAAAATTTATTTTGGAATGGCTTGAGCAGCATTTGATGCATCTCAGACCTGAGGACAGAGATATTCACCCGTGCCATGGATTTACACGTGCCACGGATCCATCAAAACAGACAAGATTATTTTTGACGCTGCTCCTGGAGTTTGTATAAGAACAAGGAAACATTTTGGTGCCATGATCAGATAGTGGAAGCATAAACAACTGTTAGCACCTCTGCGGAGAGGGCAGGTATCACTCAGCTGCATTCCATGGGTGTTTTTTCCTTAGGGCAGATGTAGGGAAAGGACTGCATGACAAAAAAGTTCTGGCTGCACGGGCTGTGGTTCCACAGACCAGCTCCCTGCTCTGCCATCTGATTTCTTCCAGCCTTGCCAGACCCAGAATGTGAATTTTTGGGGTGGTTCTTCCTGCTGAGCTGCTGGATGAGCTCCCAGGGAGCAGGGACTCCTCAGGCAAGCCTGGCACTCAGCACAGCCCTCCTGCTCCTATTCCCCAAGCCCTGTGCTCAGCACCCTCCTTTTGACCAGGAGTTCACTCTGGGGATAAGCAGGCCATTAGTGGGATCCCAATCAGCCCGGGTCATTCCCCCATAAACAACTTGTCCAGTATTTCCTCCAGGACTTTGCTCTCTCCCATTTTTCTGCCCAGATTTTTCGACAGCTTTAAACTGATGCTCGGGAGCACTTCCCATTAAAAACCAGCACACTGAAGTGTGTAATATGTCCCTAAAACATAAATATTTGCCAGATTGTCATACAGAAATACTTCATTATCTTTTCAGTAACTGGGTAAAATGCAAACACTTAGTTTGCAACAGCACGAAACACTCCTGAAAGTGTGAAAATTATTGCTTATTTTCATGTAAACTGGAGTATTAAAGTATAAATCACACTGTTTACATTAACTGATCAGAAGAATTCCAGTTGCTGCAAGTAGGAAGCTGGAATTAACATTTTTTTCTCAACTCGGGTCTGTTAACTAATGGCTTTTTCACCCCTTATCAGCTGCACAAACAACAATGGATTTTAAATCAACTAAATGACCTGTGAACCTCTCCTAAATGGGGGGCACATAATTTAAGGCAGCCGAGAAAGTTTTGCAGGAGTCAGGAGGGCTCCTCGGAGGGGCACATGTGGAGAGAGTTAAAGCTCCAAACTGCTATTTTCTCTCCCCTACTCAAGTGTCAGCTGTGATAAGCCAAAATTAACAACCCTACACTGAACCACTTCAAATGAAGGGGAAAAAAATTTCTTCTTGCTATTCTAGGTATTTTAAGTTGCATATGAGCACGGTGGCTAAATATAGACAGTGACAACAAGAGACAGCATTGTCCCTTTGGGCACATTGAATTTTATCTCAGAATTCCCATCTTCCTGGGTTAAGCCTCCAGTGTTGGGCTGGGGCGCTTTTTTTGTTGTTTTTCTTACTTAGCGAAATGTGGATTAACCCCTACTTCGTTTTAGATGGAGCAGTTTAACAAAAAGAGCATTTAAGGGGAAAAAAATAAAAAAGAGGAAATCCTGATTCTGCAAAAGCACCAGAATAATTTCCCCAGCTCTGTGTTCCTGCACATGGAGCAGATGCCTCTGCTTTCAGAGAGGACTGCCACTCTGTTTTTAAAACTAGGAGGGCATCAATATGAAGCTTTTCCAGCTTAGCAAACCACAAAGCCAAGCTGCTACTTTTGGATGTAAACTTGTCTTTTTCTCCGGGATGCATGCACTTCACTTCCAGGTTTCAATCAGAAGTGTAAGGAACAAAATCAATAATTACTGGTTTCAAAACACTTCCTAGGAGTGCAGCTACATCATCTGGAAGCCAGCAGACTCACATGAGCCTTTAATATTGAACAGGACCAGATTTCCAGAGGACACGGCCACTCCTGACTTCTGCAGTATTTAAATACCACTGAGTGACACGAACGTTTCTGCCTAATGTACCCAATGCACTCAGAACATTGACAACACTTCATTTTTAAGCCAGCTTCTATATAAACTTTAATTTTTAAAGCCATCTATAAATTATCAATGACATCTGTTCTGAAAAATGCCAATTCCTATTCCTTAGGCTGGCAGAATCCATCTATTTTGTGTAACAACATCTTCATATTAGAGCAATTTTAAAGCTCTATTGACATACAGTTTTCAAGGGAGAGATTGCTCTTGTCTTAGAGACAATTAGACAAGTCTTGCTCTAATGTAAGGATGACAATAAATACACACAACTGTTCTGGACTATTTCCCCTGGCTCTGACTCCCACAGGTTTGAGAAATGACACCCCAAAAATCCCCCCGTGCAAGGCATCCCTTCCACGTCACACAAACCCACAGTGACAAGAGCCAGCAGCAGCTGCAGAAACCAGTTTGTATTTAATCTCCTGATCAATAAATTGTGGGGGCCTCATCATCACCAATTCCTCAACTCAGACTGCCATTTATTGTGACAATGCACAAGCACGGGGCTGTCACCACAGACCCCTCCCCTCAGCCAAACCCTGATTTTGGTTATTCCAGTCCATCTCATTGCACAACACAGGCACAATTTAGCACTGACAATTTAGCACGTCAGTCTTTCATTTCTTCAGCTGTTGGGCACTAACACTGGGGCTCGTTAAAATGCAATTAGGGGTGTTTTTATGGCCTTATGACATTACAAAAGGAGAGATAAAAATAATTTTCAAATGTTCACAGTAATCTTCCAAACCCTGTACAATACACACTGCTTCCACTTTGTAAAGAATACACACATTAAAAACATCCCATCTTTGTTTTCAAGTCTAATACACTCCTTTTGCTTCTAATACACGCTTTTTGCCAATTTTCATTCCCTCACCAGTAAATTACTGAGCTCCTTTCGCAGAGGCATCCCCTAAATTCTAAAACAAGTTTCAAGTAAGTTTAATCCTGAAGCAACAATTGCACCATGTGCTTTGGTTCTATATGAACATATAAACTGTCACCAAGTCCTCTCACAATATTTGTCATTCAGCAGCAAAACAGACACTGCCTGCTTGTGACTCCTTAAGTGTGGAGCAGCTTCTGCTGGATGCTGAAATCCTGGTCATGGCAAACATAAATCAAGGAAAAAAACCTGCTCTATTAAATCTATTTGCTCTGGGAGAACAGGGATTTATCATCCTGTAAAACAAGTGGTCAATAAGATTCAGAAGTGCTTAGAACAGATCTTGATGAATCAGGATGCCACAGGTGATGCTGAAATTGTATTTGAAAGGAATCCACGAGCAGAAAGGTGAATGCTCTATTTATTTCAGTCTATAGACAGGCTGGGGATTAAAAGCATCACAAACATAGCAGGATTTTCCCTCTGCATCCCCTCGGGGAGCATCCTCAACAGACTGTCCCAAGGGGCAAAGGCAGTACAGAGGACACGGCTTCTTTAAGTAAATCTAAAATGGATATTCTTTAGAGAGTCATCACAGAAGAAACGGCGTCCAGGGATTTTTAACACCACACAAACCTTGAGCAAGTGCAAAAACCAAGTTGCAGCAGCAGCAAGAGCAGGTCAGGTCCAGGGGCCCCGCAGGGAACCCTCAGAGTCGGGAGACAATTCACTGGTGAATCCCATTAATGACTCAGGAATGGCTGGGCATAATCCCTGCTCTCATCACATGATGATTCCCAACACAAAAGGGAGCTTGGTTTCTTACTCAGGACAAGAATTTGGTCCCAAAGGACAGAAAGGAAGCTTAAATAGCACAACCACGTAATTAATAAGGAAATGAGTATAGGTGTATTGTAATGGCAACTTTGGGAGTTATTAAATTAACCACAGACTAATCCCCTTTTTTCTTGCTGTTTTTGAACAGAGGAATCCAATCCCGCTGCTTTTTATGTTTGAATGTTGTTCCAGCAACTTCAGCGTTGTGTGGAATCAACATCCTTCCCTAACACAAGGAGCAGCTCCAGTGCAGCACACAAACTCTCCCCAATGACAGAACCTCCTCTCTGCCACGGCACCCAGCCAGCCAGGGCTCAGCTGGGATGGCGCGGCTGCATCTGGTTTCACTTTCCAGTAACAAAACAAAACTCACAGGCACCATTCATTATCTTCGAGGTCCAACACGAAGGCTTTCAAATACACTTTCAGAACTAATTAAATGCTTGTTTAAAGCTGAAGTGAATGTAAATACTAAACTGAAAGTGAACTGATTACCTCGCAGCGTTTTGTGCCTGATGATCTCGGTGAAGAATGAGCTCCTGGCACTCCGGCCTTGTGCTGGAGGATCAATTTCCTGTTCGCATCAAGGCTGCTGAGGAAACCTTCCCCACATTTGATTCGACTTAAATTCAAGTGTCTGCTTTGCCTTGGACACGGCACAGGACACAGAGAATGCTTTCTGACTGGGTAGGATGTTTTGAATTTAGGGGCTAAACGGTGTCACTCTTGCCATGAGACTCGAGGCCAAAATTCAAGGATGCTCAAGGCAGGCAGACCTCTCACCCCACCACCTGAGGGCTGGACACCACAGCAGCTCCTCACAGGAGTCCCACACCTTTTTTAGGTTTAAATTTGAACTCAGCAACACACACTGGTGAGATCTACTCATCCTCTGCATTCGATGTGGCTGAGGAGGGAAATGAGATTCATAAGCTGCAGCCTTCATTCAGTTCCAAAGTATTATCTAGTAGCTAAAAAAAGACATCATTTGCTCCTACTACTGTTCCTTTTGCCAGTTCCTTATAAAGCCAGCCTGTCTTGCATCTTTGATGTCAGGAACTCCATTTTTTAAGCCCTGTAACAAACATATATTGTTTGTTTCTGTGCTTCTTTCACACAAAGGTGAAAATCCCTACAGTTTATAAACTCCTATTACAGCAGCACAAAGGAAAATCCAGGAGACTCAAACTCTCTTGGTGCTCCCTCTGCCAGGCGAGGATGCAGCCCTGTAGCAGACAGGATATAAGAGCCCAGACAGATACTGAGGGAGAGGTACAAGCAAAGAGCATTCAAAGGGAAAAGAGGAGAGGCCGCCTCTCCCCAGAGCCAGGAGACATTTTTACACAGCATTCTTCACCGGGAACATCACGGGATAAAAAAAATAAATGAGTCCAGTGTTTGCACTTCGATAGATATCCAGTTTCAGGCTGTGACAGAAGAGGCAGCATAACCCAAATTAAAAGCACTGCTAACAGCACCCGTTGCTCTTTTATTGTGATTGTTGCAAGTCACATTAGTATAAATTTGTGAAGTGTTTTAACGCTTTTTCATTTGAGCTTAATTAATTTTCATAGGAGTTTCAGCTTAATTAATTTTCATAGAAGTTTGAGCTTAATTAATTTTCATAGAAGTTTGACGATTTTCTCATTTGTTGTTGAAATCACAACACAAGTTTTCCATATGCAAGGCAAATATAGTAATATCAGCTCAAAAAGTCATTTTTGGACTTGTTTTTGTATTTCACAACCAAAAATACTTCCAGTGTAAACTGTTAACCGAAGCTCTGACAAGTTTTATTATAAATATTCCCAGCTTTAGAGAGAAATTTGAATATATTCACTTAGTGCATGTTCAAGACAGTTTAGGTCTGACAGCTTCAGATTATGCCTCATTTATATGGAGCAGTGATCAAACTCGTTAATATGTGAGAGAACTGAAGAGGCAGAGGATTGTGAATCAAACAGCATGAGCAGAGTTGTCGAGGAACATGAATAGCTTATGAGGATTTACTTAAGGTGATCGTTTTCATGGGCCCCCGTGCCAAGGTCTGTGGAGGAGATGAATAAGCAGGGAGGAGGTGGGAGCAGCCCTTGGGCGAGGCTGACGCTGCCTTAAGCCAAGGAGGAAGCTCTTAATCTGCCCAGAACTCAGCCGGAGTGTTCCCAGAGATGGGACCCTCTCCCCGCAGCCAAGGCGAGCTGTCTGACAGGACAGGTAAAGCTCTCAGCTCTGCTCCTGGTGCTGTCACACCACCAAGGGTTGTCTGTGCTGCAAATGCTCAATAATTTAAGAAGCGTTCGTGCAGGGGGAAATCAAATCTCACTGTGAAGCAGCGTCTCCTTAAGATTCATTTAATCTTCTGATAACACAAGCTGTGCACACACAATCACTGAAGATGATAATCTCCTGTATGTAACACTAAGTCTGCTATTATTCCATTTATTAAAAAGTGCTATAATAATGTTTTGTGCATACATGTGCTAAAAAGACAAGTGGATTAGGAGATGGAAATTCAGGGTGCTTCTTCCTTACAGCGTATGGCTGCCTAATGCCTCCACTTTCTTATGTACAGACCTGGCTTAGCATGTTTTGCATGAGAGCTCTGCCATCAGCAGCTCCTCCAGCAAGAGCCAGAGGCCCCCACACCTCTGATTTTTGGGGGGAAGGACACCCTCAGATCACAGACACGCTCACTCATTATCAGTGGTTCTTTTCCCTAAGCAAATAAATCATCGTAAGAGCAGATGCTGCTATTATGGGAAAAGGGAGTGCTGACTGATTTGGCATAGACCCTTGCATTTCTGACATCAAAATCACTGGCTACTGCTGCCCAAAACATGCTCATCAAAGTGACCAAATTTCACCTTTAAGAGGTGTGGAACCAAAAGACAGAGGATTAAGGAATTTCTTACCAATATTCTCCAACCACCCAGTTCTTAAGAGCTGTTCATGTCATGAGCAGCACTAACTCAGATGTTCCTGTTCCTGCACAGACCTACAGAGGGACTGTGTGAATTAGAGAAAATGATCACGGTCAGACTGTTGTATTTCATTTGCAATCTCCAATCCCCAGGGAGAAGCTGCCCTGCTGCCCATGAGCTGCCCCCACAGAGGAACTGAGCCCCTCCCAGAGCCCCCCCAGGCTCCTGAGCACCCCAAAGCCAGGGCAGCTCTCAGGGACTCTTCCCCAGGGACAGGCACGGAATGCTCAGCACTGAGCAGCACATGCGCCCCTGGCTCTGCCTGCGATTTCCTGCTCAGACCAGGGCACCAGACAGAAATCCTGGGCTGGGAGCCAACCTCCTCCAATTCTGCCTGGACAACATTTCCAGGCCAAAAGGAGGAAGAGAGAGAGAAAGAAAAAGACAGAAAGAGAGAGAAAGAGAAAGAGAAAGGGAAAGGGAAAAAGAGTGATAGATAAAGAGAGTGAGAGAGAAAAAGAGAAAGAGAGAGAAAAAAGAGATGGAAAGAGAGAAAGAATAAGAAAAAAAGAAAAAAGAAGAAAAAGAAAAAGAAAGAAAGAAAGAAAGAAAGAAAGAAAGAAAAGAGAAGGAAAGAAAGAAAGAAAGAAAGAAAGAAAGAAAGAAAGAAAGAAAGAGAAAGAAAGAGAGAAAGAGAAAAAGAGAGAGAGAGAAAGAGAGAAAGAGAGAAAGAGAGAGAAAGAGAGAAAGAAAGATAAAGAGAGAAAGAGAGAAATAAAGAGAGAAAGAAAGAGAAAAAGAGAGAAAGAGAAAGAAAGAAAGAGAAAGAGAGAAAGAGAGAAGAGAGAAAGAGAAAGAGAGAGAAAGAGAAAGATGAAAGAGAGAAGAGAGAAAGAAAGAGAGAGAGAAAGAGAAAGAAAGAAAGAAAGAAAGAAAGAAAGAAAGAAAGAAAGAAAGAAAGAAAGAAAGAAAGAAAGAAAGAAAGAAAATAATATATTTTTTTCTTTTAAGTGGGAGAACTCCAGGCTTATTTTAGCACTGAAAATATCTGTTTATTTCTTCATGTCACCTCTGTGAACCTTGAGGAACCAGAGTTGCAGTTAAAGACAACAACACCCAAGTGCAAGTCACTTCTGTCCCATCTGTGCCTGCAGATCCCCTGATCTCCCTCTGCCTCCTCTCCCACTCTCCCTCAGCTGGAAGTTAACCCTGGCTGCATTAGTGCAATGTTCCTCGGGGCAAGAGGCAGTAAATAAAGTTTATTAACATCCCTCAGCACTGACTTCAAACCACTGTGGGAGGATCCCAATGATCAGAACTGCTGCTTATGCAGAAATCGCCACCTGACTATCCTTTGTACCAGAAAATTATTGGCAATCACATCTTGAATTTTTAAATCAAGTGATACCTCGGAACAACTGACAAAAGGCCACTTCTGAATTACTCTGATGGCAACTTTCTCATTACACAAGCTGTGTAAAGCTGGTCCTAGCAAGCTCTTTTAAATTATAACCCACACCACACTCACTGGAGATGGCTTTTCTGCTGAATTTTCCTGCTTAGGCTCCACCGTGCAAACTGCTAGAAACTGGTTCCAGGTAACTTATTAAACACTCCAGCTGATCTATGAGAAATGACTTTCCTCACCATCTTAACCTTTTCTGACCTTTCCTGTCCTTGTCCATGGCCACGCTGAGCTCCAGCCTGGTCTCTGGGTGTTCTCAGTGCTTTATCTCTGTTAGCAGTGGTGCAGGGCCACACAAATTGCTGTAATGTGCCATTTCCTGACATTAAGCCAAAAGGGGAAGAGTAAAGGGCAAGATTTCTGATGCATTTCTTCACTATTTTGAATACAAGCCATTAGCAGAACAACTAGAAGAATTAGGGTAATATTAAATGAACCAGCTGAGATTTTTAACGTGGTATTTCATTCCAGCAACCTCACTGCTTTATAAAAATATAGTTCATTAGTGATCACAGTCAAGGTATGCAATAACCACGGTCAGGTCCAAATCTTGTAAGATATAGAGAAGTCTCAGGACACTAAGATTGAGTAAGTAGCAATCTCTCGTGCTCCCAAGGAAAAAAAAGATTTTAAAAGCATTGTATCATTTTTTAGAGTAGCAGTTCTTTTGAAAATTTTAATCCTATGATCTACACAGTTTGGTTTTGAACAATTAATATTTCTCATGAAGCAGCCTCTGTTTTCAGCTTGAAGCCCTTGTATTTTAACTGTGTGACTGCAACATGATTTATCACAGAAGGATTTGTGAAAAGCCAAATACTCATTTTGAAGTCCAGCAATGGCCTCACACCCACAAGCTGTGGAGGACAGACCTGGCTGTGATCCCTCCTTTCACTCATACCCCTTTAACCTCCTATTTTCTTCCTCTTTCTGCTTCTAAATGGAGCTTAAAGTGACTCTTGATCCAAATATTACATGTAAACCTTGGTAGAGAACATTCAGATGTGGTAATTACCAACCATTTCCCTCGATAATTAGCTTATAAAAAGGTGTATTTTTCATGTGGATTGCCAAACTCTCCACTAATCATCTCACACCACTTCCCCACAGTAACAATTATTGAAAAACAGTTTAAAAACGCATAAACAACAGCGTTTAGCACTCATTTACTTTAGACCAAACGTCAATGAAACCTCAAGACTGGCTGCTTTCAGAAAGCCAAAGCAAAGACACCGCTGGGGCTGGATGGAGCTGCCTGTTTAACTTCAAATCACTGCTCCTCTCCCCTCTCTCCCCAGCTTTCAGGACTTCCACCTCCAGCAGCACCAGGGAGGGAAGCCCAGGCTGCCAGAGCACCCTGGGACGGGAGAAACAGCCAAGAACTTCTGTGTTTATCCAGCTCACCCCGAGTTTCTGCAGCCCTTTCCCATCTCCAGCACACCTGGAAAAATAGGTTGTGTTTCCTGCAGCCCTGGCTTTGTCCTGGAGGAGCACGGGGCTGTCTCTGCTCGGGCTGAGGGGGGAAGGTGCAGGGAGCTGAAAGGCAGCTCTATATCCAGTACACACACAGCAATTTGTTACTGTGAAAAACCATCTGTTTCTCGGTATTACAATCCTCAGAGGGGAAATTATAGCTAGCGTTCAACATAAAACATCAATTTAAACCATCAACTATTCATAATTTCAATTCTTTATTGGAAACCAAGGACATAAATGTCAGGGAATAAAGCAGTATTTCTTTTATTAACTGTTCCATTCATCTGGCTATTAAATAAAACCAGGACCTTAATAAATAGCATTAGCCTTTGTACTGACAGCCACCCCAACTAGCACCATAATTCTAAATAAAATGCATTATATTTCTAGTTTTAAAGTAAAAATCAGGATTAAAAAGTGTTTTAAAACATATGCATCGAGTGTCTTTGCAGTACTGCTGCTCCTGTGTAGTTAAATGCCTCAACAAACAATACTGACCAAATAACCCCCCCTCTGTTTTTCTGCAAGTTTCCAGTCACCACCTCCCTCCTGATTACATTCTACAACATTAATATTACTAAAGAACAGAAAGGATTCCAGCACTGATGCTGCCTGCTTGTTGCCAAATGGAATTATTCATTTAATCCCCTGCTCCCAGATACGACGCCTGCTACGAAAAATAATAACAATAGTTGTAACATTAAAAGGAGTGGGTGGATGGAGAGTGGGAGAAAGGAAGAATGGCAGCGACGGGGAATGTGTTCTTCATACAGCCTGTCATCACCCATTACTAATGGCACAAAAGTCTGTATTTATGTTGACAGTTATAGAGTATTTCTGCAGTTTGGTATTTAAGAGTTACACACAAAAATCCTGGAGTCCAACAGCCTGGGACAGGGAATGCAGGATCTGTTTGTAATTCTGTTCTGTGGAAATGGAGACAGAGCTGCATCTGCTGCGAGCTTGATGGAGAGCTGCAGAATTTCACTTGGAGCGATTAGATAAGACTGTTGGGGAGTTTCCCTGCACCTTCGAGGAAAAGGAGAATTCTCTAAGAGCTGAGGAGTCCTGAGAAGTCCACAGACTCAGTATTAATGTGCAGATAATTGTCCATTATTCCTCCTTAAGAACAGCTCCCCTGCTCTTAGCACGACCAGCATGGGGTACTCAAGAACACCATTACAGGGGAAAGGAAGCACAACTGTAATCAAAACAATGATTACTATCACCTTCATTTAAATGCAGAGTGAGAAATGAATACAAAAATATTCACTTGAAAGTGAAAGGTAAGAAATTAACTTTTTCCCCATGGACATCAGAAACCTAACCTCAAAACCAGGAATTACTTGTAAATTTTTTACATCCCTTTAGAGCACACATTAGTTTCTCCTTCTGCATTTAAATGAAGGCGATGGTAATCATTGTTTTGATTACAACTGTGTTTCCTTCCACCCAAAATGGGGTTCTTAAGGACCCCATGCTGGCAATTCTAAGAGCAGGAGAGCTGTTCTTAAGAAGTAGTAATGGACAATTATTGCAAGTGTTAGCAGTGAATCCGTGGACTCGATTGGTCCCCTCATCTACTTAATGCAACATTTCCATACAATTCCTCCCAACTCCACACACAATAAAACCCATCATGCCAACATTAAGAAAAAAACCCCAGCATGATTAAAATACAGTTGTTGTTGTTGAGGTTAAGATAAAAACATCTTTCTGCCACTTGTAAGGTTTTATTTATGAAGATGGAACCAGGAGTGTAAAGTCAGAATTGGAGCATAACAATGAAGTTTATACAGAGTTTTCATGTCTCCTGATGAATGCCTGAATTCACCTCACATCTCAGCTTCAGCACATTTTCTATTGTCTTCAGCCATTTCCACCAGCCTTAAATCACCATTTAACCTCATTCTTTTTCTGTGTCCTGGCCAATGGCCACCACCTCCTCCTCTGGCTCATTTTACACTCCCTCTTCCACTCCTGGCCCTGAAGTCTGTCCCAGTTCACCATGCCTGGGCACCCTAAAACTTCCTTGCACATGAAAAGCTGCCTTCCAAATCCCTGCCTCCTGTTTCTGGTGCTCCCCAGCTGACCACGGCAGGGCTGAGCTCTGGTGGGGAGGGATTTTCAGCAACATCCTGGTTTGGGGGTGATGCTCAGAGACTCTCACAGCCTTTTTTTCCTACAAACCCCAATCCACCTGCTTTGCAACACAACTGGGCAGCACCAATTGCAGAGGATATTCCTGTTGTACATCCCAAAGAGTCAGAAATTGGGCTGTTGAGGGCAAGTGATGCTCAGGCTCATCAGTCAGAGTTAAGCACCAGCCACAGGGTTAAAACTGTGAGAATTATAATCCACAGAATTGAACTGTCCTAGGGAGAACTGACAGCTACCAGAGCTGGGCTTTTCCTCCAAGCTTTGAGATATCTGATTATCAAATTTCTCATGCAGGTGCCTCCTAACAGCACCTTTACTGTAAGCACTGGGCAGCAAATGATACTTCAGGCATTGTCAGCGTGCCTGGTTATCCCAGTTTAATAAGATGCTTCATTTCCTTACAGCACCTACTGCAAGCATTCCCAGGAAAGTTATCAATTCTGCCCTCCCACCCCTTGTCTTCATCAATTATGATCAACGAGCCCCTGAATAAATGCATGCACATCCACACTCCAGCCAGGGCTGCAATACCCACAGTCAGGACGTATTTACATCAGTGAACCCAGTAAATCCAATCACAGTGTCAGTAGCACCACCACAGACTTGACTCTGCACATTTTTAAGGAGTAAAAATCAGGGCAATCAAGTTCTGTCACACCTTGTTACTGCTGCTTTCAGGTTTCCTGGCATGCATTGAGCACAGAGCTGAGCAGAGCCCGGGGATCCTGCCCACAGAGGGGCTGCCTTGTGCAAAATGCACAGTGAGATGGACACGGGGGAAAAGGGGCCTAAACGGGGGAAGGATTGTTTCAAACATCAAAGATTTTTAAAATTTACTCCAAAATTTAGATACCTGTAGGAAACAAAAGCTTTTAGTCATAACCACAAGCAGAGAACACATATAGGAGCTTTTATAGTGAGAATTTATTCTGAACTCCAAATGAGGAAGATGAGGGAGAGGGTTTTGTGAGACACGCACAACTCAAAACAACCAAGTAACAAATTCACAAGACTGGGAGACTGAGTGTGAGAGGACAAACCTAAGGGGGAGAGAAATTAAGCAAGACTTGGCAGAATCTTAAATCGCAGCAATTAAGACACAGGTCCAAACCCCAAAGAGAAGGGTGTGAAAAGGGCCCAATGGCTAAAGCAAAGCTTTTCCCTGACCTCAAATGAAAGGGATGAAACACTTGGGTGAGACTGCCAAAGGCAAGTATAAACATACAGCATAAACATTTGGAAATGAAATCAGGAGTGTTCCAACACAGAATGGGAGAAAACCAGCAAGAAATCCAACAAGCAGCAAGGAACATTTTATAAATAAAGGAACAGTGGAATGACAAGCAAAGGGACTCCTGGCAGATCACACAGTGGAAAAGGGACATCAAGAGCACAAGGGATGTCTTTTCACATCAGCTTTTACTACAAGGCCTGTCAGCAGATGGATAACATGAGGAGAGAAGAGGGGAGGGTTTCAAACTTTATCTGGAACAGATTACAAAGATGTCAATTAAAGGGTTCAGGTATTTTCAGACTGGCTTGGCTTCATAAACTTTGTCACTGTGTGTGCTGAAAAACTGGCAAATCATTCAAGACATTTGTTGTTACCTTTAAAAGGACCTAAAAAGGCCGAATATAGAGCACATTTTTAAAGTGGCAGAAAAAGGATCAGAGGACAGGGAGGGCTGGACACTTCCTCAGAAATCAAGGAAAACAACATGAATCACCCCCTGCTTATGAGCACCTAGAGGAAACACCACAGGTAGCTCTAAATTGTCACAAAAACAACTTGTTAAAGCAACTGATTTCATTCTCTGAGACGCTAAGGAGCTTGAAGGACTGAGCAAAAACCAGGAAATGCCACAATTTAAATGGAGGGAGGCTTCACTGAAGCCTTGCACAGCACACTCTGCAGGAAGGGAAGGAAACCTCCTCTGGAGCCACCACACACAGCGCAGCACCCAGAGAGGAGAAGTTATCAGTGGTTTTTTATTAAACCCTTTGATGTGTAGGGAGAGGTTCTTCGAGTGTCTGGCCTGGATCTGCCCCACTCCACTGTCCCAAATAACCTTGTCACAGATCAGGTATTGAATCTGCAGAGAACAGGAGCCTGGCGTGTACAGAAACAGAGACATGAGGGGTTGCAGTTCCAAGGGAACCCCACAAACTAAAGAAATAAACAGAAACCCCAACAAGCACAAAACCCCCTGAGCCCTAAGATTCAATAGAAATGTTTAATGTAAAAGACTGCACTTGAGTAGGAACAACTGGGTACTCAGCAGTTTGGGGAAAAAAAAATAAAAGTAGGAAGGGATAATGCTGGATCCCAAGTTGAACATGACTCAACAATGTCCTTCTGTTCCAAAGGAGGGAGATATCACTCTGGGAAGAGCAAACCCACAGAAAGCCAATAAGATGTGAAAGGATTCTTCTGCTCTAGTGAGTGTTGGACAAACCCTTCCAGCTGAGGCTTTGCTGGCTTTGAGGATTGCATTTCAAAATCGGTATCACTCAGTTTGAGACCCTCCAGAGCAGAGGAAACCACCAGAGAGAGGCCCAGGAAAGTTCATCTGGAGGCAAGGCAGGGCAGGAGGGCAGCTCAGCCTGCTCAGGAATCAGGAAAACAAAACCAGCTGCCCTGGCATGAGCACGAGTCAGGCAAGGAAGGGACAGGGGCAGCTCTGTGATGCAGGAGAACCTTTTTTTTTTGCAAAAAAGCCTTGCAGGAAAGCCCAACAGAAGGATGAACCCAACTTCTGCTCTCCACAGGAATGCTTAAACACCTGGAATTATGGAGCAAGGTCCTCTTTTCTCTGCTTGTTTCCTATTCACTCCCTATACTGGTGTTTCCAATTTCCACCACTAAAATGAAAGTTAATTCCTCAAGCACAAGATGAAGCTCATTTATTTTCCCCCAAATGCTCCTTTTTAAAAGCATTTCACATTGCTTGGAGGAAGGCTTTATATCCTAAAATTCATCACCACGATGGGAGGGTTGCAATTTCTCATGCCTTGCTCAAACAGGAATGACTTCTTTCTTTAATTGGAAGAAAAAACGAATTTATTTGTTTTGAAAGCACTAATGTTTTGCATCTGGCACGGAAAACTCCCTGAACCTATTTGCTCTCAGCTAAGCAACAAATAATTCGGATTTGGACCTGCAGTCACGTACAGGGAAGATGCAGTGCAAGAATATGCACTTTTGGCAGGAATCAAGGCCATTAAGGAGTGGGAAGCTTCATGCTTCTTTGATACTTTCTACATTTAATAAACCTGAATTAAAGTTGAAACAATTGCTTCAGTCATACAGGAAGAAAAATCAAGACTAATATAATGGTGCATTGAATTCTAGGCACATTTTCTAGAATATTCCATCCAGGGCAAATGGAAAGGTTTTTTTTTAAAAAAGGTCTATTTTAAAGGTGTTTTTTGTTGTTGTTTTGGGTTGGTTTTTTTTTAAGTAGTAGAAGAAAAACACCTCCAATCTTCTACATTACATGAAACATGGTTTTCCACTCTGGTGTGGATAATGCATTTCCTTGTAGAGTGCAGGGACATCCTAACAAGCAATAATCTCATTTTTCTTTGCTTCCAACCTAGACCTTTCCAGTCAGTGCTCATATCTCCCTGGACCAGCATTAGGAATAACAATATTTGCACAAAGAACTCCTTTGGTCACTTTTTGTTTTCATTACCTTGATGTGACCTGAAGCTGCATGGCCAGAATTCACCCTGTGCCCTGCTTTGGTAAATCTGGGTTATAAACCCTTCCTGCAGATATTTCTCATCGTGTGGATGGAAAATTGATTCATTTTAGAGACAACCGAAGTGAAGCTTTTAAGGAAACAACGTGTTTAGTGCTAAAATGCATTTCAACATGATTTTATTGCACAATTGGAAAGGCTGTGAAAAACTAAACAAGCAGCTGACTCATGCACCTGTAGAATGACAAAAAGAAGCTCCTGCTTGATTTCTGCATTTTGAGCCAAAGCATAAGAAGCCATAAAAACAAAGCAGCTCCTTGCCTGGGACCGTCCTTCCCTCTCGCTTTGCAAAGCTGCTTTCACAACGAAGCGTTTGGGATCCTGGCACAGAACCTGCTCTGAACTATACAATCCTGAGCATGATTGAACATGAAAATCTGAGAACATCATGGCTTTTGGAGGCTTCCTACACAAAGCTGTAATTTCCTACCAGCTCCTTGTTGGAAAAAGAGAGGCTGTGGTTCTTTTCTCGTGCTCTGGTTCAGCCGCTTGTACGGAAAGAGGAATGGCCACGTTACTGGCTGTGTATTCATTCTCTCCACTTCCCCTTCCTCTCTCCCCTGCTGCTGGTTATTGTCATCCCTGACTGAGAAAATACGTGCTGGCATTTTTAGGAACATAAAAATATTTATAAAATCTGCCCTAATTACAGTCTCTCAGAACTACCTGCCTTCTCTCTTTTCTCTCAAGACCTCTTTGCTCACTGTGTTTTTCTCCATTTTCCAGGACCTTGCTCAGCACTGGTGGAACTGCTAATGCTGCTGGGAAGAAAAGTAATTTACCTGCTTTTTCCTTCTAAGAAAAAACCCTTCAAGTCTCTTTTAAATGCCAGAACAACAACAGCTGCTTTGTGATCTTAAAATGAGCACGAGAGATACATGTAGCTCCTGCAATAAAGCAGGAAGGAATAGATACCCCTACAAACTAACCAGCAGGTTAAAAGACAGGAATTTGAAGTTTTTGCTAACATATCAGCTTTGATCCTGAAGAACAAAAAAACCCTGGTTTACAGAATATTAATAGATGCATCGTCCACGTGTGTAGGGAAGTGCTTTACTTGCCAGCACAGCACAGCCAGCCTGTAACAGGAACGTCTCCAACTTTGGACCATGCAAAATGCAACTTGCAAAGAACTTTTTAGGCAATGAATGAATGGCCAAGGAGAGACACTGAAGATTCAGTCATTTATAAAATTTAAAGACTGCAGAGAGCAAAAGCTCGGAAAAAAAATAACCCCCCAATTAGCCAAGCTGAGCACTGAAGGCACTGAAAAGTTTACTCCAAGAGATCAGCACTTCAGCTGCAGCTTTTCCACAGAAACCAAACTCTAACAGATCAGGAACTACTGCTGACAAAATGAGTCTATCCCCAAAATCAGAAAAGAACCCTTCCTTTAAATCGTGCCCGTTTCTGTGGAGCTCCTTCAAAGCAATTAAACCCACCCCAATACAAAACGCACACGTGATGGGTCTGTAAAATGATGTTTCATTTGGTGCTCCCAAACAGAATATAGATACAATTTCTGAAAGCTACTCATGAAAGGAGTTGTGAGTGCTTTCTAAACTTTCATTCTCTCACTAATCAAGAATAAGTGAAATTAGAGGTGAGGTCACTGCTCCAGCGAAGCCCCTTCCCAGAAAGAAAATTATCCCATATACACAATCCAGGAAAAACCTCATGTGACAACTCCAGGAACTCCTAGGAGCCCCTTGTATCTCAGCCAGCCTTTTTGTGAGAAGAGGATCCACTGAACAGAACAAACCCTCTATTTCTGAGCCACTCCACTTTCAAAAGGAAAAATAATACATTAATCTCCCGTGCGTGTGGTAGGACCTGGGAGGCACTTAGGAATCTTTCCTGAAGAAAAGTGGTCTATAAATATAAAATATGTAATTGACACCTCAATGACCCTATCATGGGGAGCTATTGAGGGAAAGTCTCTTCTTCAGCTGCGTGGAGCAGTTCCCATCATCCTTTTTGGTACAGAAAGAATAAGTTTTCATCATCATCGAAAATAAAGTACTTTTTAGGGACATCAATTCAGAAATCTGCTTGACGACCTTTACATTTTGGTTATAACAGCCTTTTTGTAATTATATATACATTTTTATTGGGGTATTTAAAATGCTATTGAAGATGAGATGAACAGCAGTTAAAAGACAATGAAATCAATATGGTTATCTATGCAGGTATTCAGACAACCTTTTTTTAAGGCTTTTTTTTTTTTAACTGTCAGGGCTTGGTTTTAGGTTAGGTTTAGGTTCGTTTTCCTTTTTTTTTATTTAGCACTAAGTAAAGTTTCTGTTCTAAGCCACCTAATGTCACAGAATTTCCTGAATGGCACAGTTCACTATCAGATAACAGAGAAGTACTTTATAAAACTGAACTGAAAAAGACACCAGAAAAATAATTAATCTCATTAAAATATCTCAGAAATGAGGCCCTTTGCAAACTGAAAAAGGAAGTGTTGTTCAAACACACATTTCTTTAATAATAACAAAATAATATGCAAGTAATTAGGATTTTGGTGTTTATTGCTGCATGTCAGTATGTTAAGTACTTCCACTGTAAATGCTCCCAGGATCACTAAAAGGATCTTTTTCACAAATGAAACACATTTTTAAGTGAGCCTCAATAGCACTGCTTGAAAAAAATCTGGTCAGCACAAGGAGTGGGATTATACAGAAAGAGGAAAACACCTACAAATTTCAACTGACAACAAGACATGATTTTAATAAAAAGGGGATTTGCTTGAGAAATTGTCCTTTTATCAGCACTAAAATTGCTGCAATTTTAAGATGTTGCTCAATCTTTTTAAGATTTTAGGAAACTGTTTGAAAGTACTCTCTAATAAAAATATAACCAATAATAGAAGGGATGTTGTAGCAACTAAAAGGGTATTAAAATTGTGCTTTTGTTAGTTCTGAGTTAAGGAACAATGGCAGGATTAGCAGGAAACTATTACGAAATTAATCTGATTAATGCCTTATAAATAATGAAGCTGTACTTAAAAGGGTCCACAAGCTCCACCATGTCAGAACATGGGTCTAACACATGATGCAAGACTAAAAAGGAGGATATTTTCCCTACTAATTAAACAGCAAAAGCTGAATCCTCCCAAAAATCAAGTAAGAACAAACAGGGAAGGGAAAAAAACAGTATGACTTGTAAAAACACAATAAAATTAACTGCAACCAACTCCACCCTCTTTATAATCAGTCTCAGAGGAAAGAGCAAGACTTTATTCTTGTGCTGTTGCACTACCCCCATTTCTCCACACACAAATACCTCTTCCCCCTGAGTGTTTTGTTAGAAGGATGGAAAACCCTTCTGAGCAGAGCCCGAGCATGGGCAGGAGAAGGACAGCCCTTCCACAAAGGACAACCACTTTTGGGTACAGCCCTCATCCAGCTCTGTTCAAAGCCACAGACAAGTGGGCAAAAATCCATTTTAGTTATTTCAGGGCTGTTTTATGGACCACGGTAAAACTCAGTTAAATGCTGTTCATGTCTTCCTTGCTAAAGTCTAAAATCAGTGATTACAGTGATCATTCCAGTGAAATGAGCTGGGATCAAAGTGACAGGCCAGTTTCCAGTCTGAATGCTGGTCCCAGTACTGAATGAATCCTGGTGGTGCCATTCTGGCAGTTTGGCCCTCTGAAAAATCTACTTTGAGGTTGGAAAAAACCCCTAAATCACCCCAACAACCTTTTCTTTTTTAAAGAAATAAAGCGAGATTTCTTGTGAAGAGTAAAATCGCAGAATCACAGATGGTTTGGGTTGGAAGGGACCTTAAAACCATCTGGTTCCACCCCATGCCTTGGGCAGGGACACCTCCCACTGTCCCAGGCAGCTCCCAGCCCTGTCCAACCTGGCCTTTCCCCTCCTGCTCACACTGGGGTGAAGTTCCATTACTACCAAAAGTATGTTTTGCATTGGAACTGGTATTCAGGAGCCTGAAAAATAAGACTGATTTTTAACAGCACTCAAAATAAATCACAGCTTCCCAAACTCACGTTCTGAATAAACCAAAATCAGGGAAGAGAAAACGATTTCCAACCATCAAATCTCTTCCCAAGCAAAAGCTGCATCATTGAAATCCCAAGTGTGGCTCCTCTCCCTTTACACCCAGCACCAACAACCACCACTCCAGGAGCTGCCTTGCAGAGCCCTCATGAAGCCCTGACGTGCTCCTCTCTTCCAAAATGAGATAAAACCATCACTGCCCACAGCCAGAGCACTCCTGCAAGGCACTGGGGCTGTGCAACTGTTGGGGTGTCAATCCCCAAATCCCCAAATCCTGCTGGCTCTGAGTTATCCAGTCCTGTAACATCCCGGGCTCCATCTCCTGCTGACTCACGGGCTCCTCTCACTCTCGTATCACTTCTCTGCAGTGACTGAGCCTCAGTCCTGGTCCCCTCTGGGCCACCAGCTCTCTAAACCAGGGCATGGGACTGACACAGGGGACACTGCTGGACCTAAAAACCCCACTGGGTTTGAGCAGCTCGAGGAGGAACTGCCTCACCTTGCAACCACCCACCCCACGAACACCCCCCAGATCTCACTGTGCCTTTGGTTACAGAATATTCTGAGCTGGGAGGGCCCCACAACCAGCACTGGGTCCATCTCTTCAGTGAATGGGCCATAGGGGGGCCTTGGTGTTGTCAGCATCACGCTCTCACCACGAGCCAACCCCAGGGTCATTGGTTAAAATACCAATTTAAAAAGAGGAGGGAATCCAAGTCCTGCTCTGAATTGTCACCAAGCCACTGCCAGAGCCTCAAACAGATCACTGAATTTGTAAGTGTTTTCCAATGGGATACAACTGTGTTGTTTAAAAAGGGCTGAAGGGAAGGTAGTGTGAGGTGCTGAGTATGATCATTATTCAAGAGACTGAAATTGAAGAGCAGTTAATTGCTGTCCCCACAGATGGGTTAAGTTGAAAGGATCCTCACTGGGTCATCTGGTGCAGCAGGGTCACCCCAGAGCACAAGGCACAGGATTGTGACCAGACAGTCCTTGAACACCTCCCATGAGGGAGACTCCACAACCTCTCCCCTCAGCTGTTGTTTATTTACAGCATTCTTTAATATCCAAGACATCACCTTCATCTCAAAGCCACCTTGACATTTCATGTATCCTTCCAATTGTTTCTCCAGTTTGCTGTACAGCTCCTGCAAAATTTCCCTTCCAAGTAAAAGCCACCCACCCTCAAACATCACTCAAAGGAGGTCACAAAGAAAACAGTAGAGAGAGGCAGCACTCTGGAAGTTATCCCACATTTCCAGTCCCCTTCCAGCAGGCAGCTGCTGTGAAATGCTGCTGCTGTTTGACCAAGTGTGTGACTCTGTGGTGTTCTGAGGCCACGGCTCTGTGGGGAGCAGCAATTCCCCTCTGCAGGAGCTCCAGCTCTGGTGTTCCCAGCTCTCAACCCAAATAAGCAAATGCCTGCCTTAAAGGCAGCTCCTGGGCAAGGCTGCAGTGGGGAAAAGTCATTTTCTGATAGGTCATCTGAGGATCTTGCAGGTCCAGGAAGCTCAAAAGGCTATTTTATATATATTTTATACGTATTCTGAAAGTTTGGTAACATCTGTCCTATTCCTTGTCTTACCAGTGAGAAAGATGAATCTGGTCAATGAGGACAAAAGTATGAAGGAACTGGTGAATTATATTAATAGCAAAGAGGAAGATGCTTGAGTTTCAGCTACTGCATTAAACAGAGGGATGTGGAAATATTGAGAACACTTCCTAAGAATGAACTTTACTTTTAACAATGTGCCCCAAAAATCCTTAGCTAACAAAGCAAATGCCAATAAATGCACCAGTGGCACTGGCCAGTTTGGGCTCTGAGTCAGCTTCAGTGAGGATGATCACCCCCAGTCCTGTAATCCCATTTAAACACAGATCTTTGACAGCTCTGGTCTAAATTTGCTTGGAAGGAACTGGGGCTCTACAACAAGAAATTACTCTGAGTCATGGAAGGCAAAAATTGCAGAATGCCACTTACCAGAAAAAATCCATCCTGGTGCCACATTGGCATGGGCCAGGTGCAAAAAGGAGGAGGTGTAAAGGGGTGGGTGTACAGATATGCGTGTGTATATCTATAAAAACTATTTCTTTATAGGGTATTGCTGTTGTGCCAATCAAGAAAAGTGCAAATAGTTAATTTTGGAAAGTTTTGCAGAGTAAGAATTTTGCATTTCATGCTCAAGGAATTCATCAGCTCTGGCTAAGGACACTGAAAATCCATGGTGGATACAGCAGTTATGGCAGTTTCATTAATGACAGTTATAAGTCATAATCAAAGTATGAGATTTATTTTTTGCAGCTGGAGTTAAACCAAAGTATTAATCCTAAGGATCTTACCTGGGAACTCAAAGTAAAGCTACAACTATAAAAACCCATCAGCAAACGTGTTTCAATGAACTCCCAACATAAACCAATCTTCTTGTCAAAACCACTATCTACCACTGAATTAAAATACCCAATGCTCTGGCCCTGGAGCAAATGTTTGGAGAAATACAGGGGAACACATTCATTCAGCTCTGCATATCAGATTATTAATAGGTGACAAACCAGGAACTCATTATGGCAGTGAAACAAGTTTAGGAAGAGATAATCACATTAGCTGGATATTCAAGGATAAAAGCTGGATCAGATTGGCTGGGCAGGATCTCAGAGCATGGAAATTCCTCCTGCCAGAGCCCTCATCCCAGTCAAGGTGTTCCAGAGCACATCCAACAACTACAGATCCCTTCCTCTCCATGGGAAAATGCCAGGGGTTCCCCAGGCACAGCCTCTGCACTGGAGCACTGAAAGCTGAGGAATAACTTGAAATGCATTATTCTCTCATGCAGATTAACTCAGTAATTTCTTGTCTCAGCTGCCTGTAAATCCCTGAATTTGGCTGTTGAATGTTGGAGAAAACTGATTCAAAAGAAGCCAAAAAAAAGAAATGAACTATTTAAATATGGAACCAGGTATTTGTTTGGAACCAGATATTGCGAGTACAACAAATGCAGCAGTCTGAAAGGTCCCACAAGCCAAGTGATGGGAAAGAAGAAAAAGCTGGGATTTCTGAAGATACTTTAATTTACAGCACTGACTTAATCCCCCAACAAGAACCTTCATTTAAGTGCAGACAAAGTTTTGATCAATCTAAAGATGAGCTTTTTGGGTTTCGCCCCCCTTTGATCTGTGTCAAACGATTAAAACCAAGCACAACTCCAGACCTCCTCAATTTCTATGGTACCACTGCAATAATCAGATGTGAGAATTTCCCGGGATGATCCGTGACTCTCCTTACAACAGCAATTTACTGGAGCCAAAATTACAGAATACGAAGCAGAAATGACAGAATAAGAAGCAGAAAAACGGCGCAAAAACGGCGATTTTGCTACGGGAAGTCGGGACTTGCCACCTCAAATTAGTGGGAGCTGCAAAGTGGCATTAGTGACAAGGGGAATACAGTAATTGGGGCTGATTTCCTGGCGCCGAGCCGAGTGCTCTGCTGAGTTAATTATAGCTCTGGAGGGAGCGGGGACACTCCCGGTGACACGGGGACACCGCGGAGCAGCCACCTCCAGGAACGACGTGAGAGAGGCAGCAGAACTGCCCTGCTCGGCCCCACCAAGGGAAATATGTTGGGGAAGATGAAATAGGAAAGCCTTATAGATATGATTGCCTTGCAAAAGATGCTGGAAATATGGAAAGTAGAATCGAAATTGAGATGAAGACAAGGTTGGAGTTGAAGAGTAACTAAGAAACAATGGCAGAGCTGGCTGAAGGGAATCCTCCTTCTGGATAGAACAATGCCCTCTGCCCAGGCAGCTCCAAAGGGCAGAGCAAACCCTGCCTGCCTGGGAGAGATTCCCAAAAGCAGTTTTTTTAAGGTTTAAAATATAACCCCTATGGTAATGTGATGATTCTTATAGGTTGCATGTAAATGTTGTACAGTTTGTAGCTTGTCTCAGATTGGTTAAAGAGAATTAGAATATTCAACAGAGAAGATGATTTATTGTATTGTAAACAGCAAATCGCTCTCTTTTTGCTCTCTCTTTTTGCCTCTTTCTCTCTCTGTCTCTGGCCTGCTCTGAGCTGTGTCTTGCAGCCCAGCAGCCTCTCACACCCACGCTCTTTCCCAATAAATTCCCATGCTCTAAACCCATCTTTAGAGATCTCTCGTTTCTATTTTACCCTCATAACCAAATCCCGCAGAGTTAAATCCTACAGAAATCCATGCGGAAATTCGGGGTTAAAAGGATTGGGGGGGGGAGGAGAATGCTCAGCCTTCAGGAAATATAAAAAGGGTCATCGTTTTGCCCATTAAAACAAGTCACTTGTAGCCCAAATTCAACAAGATTCTTATCACTAAGCCTTGATTTTAACCAGTAGTATTTAATTAATTTGGCAGAGCTACACAATGCCTTCCTGAGCGATATCCAGCTCCCCTCTTGGGTTCCTCCTGTAATCATTTCCTTTGATTAACTTCACTGTATTTACTCAAATTAACCCGTGTATTTCATACATGTTGCAACAAATTAGAAGAGAAGAATTAAAAAGCAGCCTGCCAACTTAAAAACTGAGTGAGTGGAACTTTTTGAATTAAAGCAGACAGAGTTATTAGCTGATTATTATATGGAGAATGTTCAGAAGAAAGAACATGCCCTTTCCATTTTCATTTTGTATTACTAGTGATTACATGATATATCTTAAATTATAATTTGAGGTAAAACTATGATTAAAAATAATTTAAATATTGCACAACAAGTTAATTGCTCTGGAATTTCTTCATCTTTGTTCCTGTTCTTTGATTCAAAGATTCTGTGCAGGGGATCTGCTCCAGGGGTCTCACCTGAGGTGGGGGGGGCAGGACCCTCAGGCACTTCCCTTCGTGGTCTTAACCACAACAGGGGACAAGGGGACACCATCAGGAGCCACTTTTACACGTCCCAAATTTCCTGCAAAGCACTGCTGAGTGCTCTGGGGCAGAGCTGCATGGCAGCTCCCACAAAACCTCTCAGAATTGAAAAGGAAAAACAGAATAGAGGAAATTACCAACCCTCTCCAAGCCATCAAAACTGGGTGAAGTACAAGGAAGGAGAGGTGGAAACCAAGGCCTGATTGGTCACAGCCCCCAACCAAATGGGTTTGATCACAAATCCTTGTGTTTTCAGGATTAGAGTGACTTTCTGAAAGAGTCCAAAGAAGTTGTAACTTCAGTTATCATTCACCTTAAAGCCATAATCTCTCTTTGCACTGCAAGTGGAAAAGCTTTTACAGTGGAAACCTCCTCAGTGGATCAGAGTTAAACCCTCTGTGCAGGACATGGATGGATCTTGTTTAATTCCACAGCATCACTTCAGCAAAGGTGAAGCATCCAAATCCTCAGGAAATTCAGATCCTCAACCCAGACCTCTTCTCAGGTAATTTCCTTCACTGTGGGATGAGTTGTCTGGGAGCAACCATTCCCAGTTACAACTTTATCATAACATCTTCCTGTGAAAAGCCATTTTGGTCCACTGGAAGTTCAAGAGAGCTCTTTTGTGAGAACCTTTCCCAAAGCTCTGCTGGGGAAACACTGCACTTGCAGCTTGGAGGCCAATAACAGGCTTACACATGATAAGATGGAGCCAACCCAGAACAAGGCAGTTGGTGAAATTCAGGAGTCCTGTTAGGACCTGCTCACTTCAGTCGATGAGAAAAGCAAGAACTTCAGGCAACTTTCTGCAGTTGGGGTCAAATTAGGGGAAAGGAGAAGCTGTGAGCATTGCTGAGCTGTTCCGTGCAGCCACAGAGAATTGGTGTCCTCAGACGAAGCAAGGAAGGAATAAAGACAGTGACTTTGTGAAGGGGAGAAACCACCACAGCTCAGGGACTCTGCTGGAGTTCTGTTCCATTTTTATAGAGTTTTGTCCTGCAGGATCTGGGTCCTGAGAAACATATTACACAAGCACGTGCAAATAATCCCACATAGGATTACTAATCACTTCGCCAGACTTTGAATAAATATCTGACTTTTCAGCTCTAACAGATATAAAATACCTGCAAGCAAGGGGCTAAGAGTCCGTGGGCAGTGCAGGGTGAGACCTTCTCCTGCAGCAGCACTGCAGCTGGATCTGCTTAAACCAGCACAGAGCTTCTACCAGAGGTTTGTTTTTCCAGTTTTTCCTCTACTGTGCATTTCTGCTTTGCTACTTTACATGGATTTAAGAGAACCAGCCAGAATAAGTACAAGCTGGAGTATATAAACTAACTTCTTGTATAAATAAGCCGCCAAAATTACTCAGAACTACAGACCTGACAAAAAAACGATACTGAAACTTTAACCATCTCCATGGAAAGAAAACACCACCATTAATCTTGAAAAAAATAAAAAAAAAAAAAGAGAAAAAAAAAAGAAAAAAAAGCCTAAGTTGTTAAATCTCTGGTAAGAGACAAATCCATAAGAGACTCATGATGAAACTGATCTGATTAGTCAGAATCACTGAAGAGTTGAGATGGTCAAATAAAGAGAGGCCAGGCCTGGAGGAAGAGTTCCACTTCCCTGAAAAACAGATTTTCTGCATCCAATTGGTTCTCAAAACTCTCCTCAGCCTCACTCATGATTCTTAAGAGAGAAGGTATTATCTTGTCGTGCAAGCCATGGAAAATTCCACATCCTTGGGAATCTCTGGCTGCTTGAAACTGCAGTGAGTGCTCTGGCCTGATCGATGCTGTGCAGAGCTCCAGCCTTTGCCAGGGTGAGGGTTAATTACCACTGATGGTCAGCAAATAAAGCTTCATCCTCCGGGCATTTGCAATCCATATTTGCAGTGACAGTGCTTTTTCCAGACAGGTTCTTGGAAAGTCCTGTTTGACCCTTCCTGCCCCTCAGCAACAGAGGAAGAGCAGAACAAAAGGTGTCTCAGCAGGAGCTGCACTGAGAGCTCCTACCTGGATCTCCCAGGGCCAGAACCAAACATAGATTGTGGTTTATAATAATTCTAACGGGGCAGTAAACACAGACAATAAACTTTCAACGTGATACAAAACTTGTGCTGCCATCCCTGGCAGAAGTTCCCCAGCACAGAAATGTCCTGGATGTGAACTCTTCCCCACAGAGAGTTCCCTACTGACCCCACTGCCTTCTCATCCCCGGCTCAATGATCAGCAAACTCCAGCTCCTGATAAACCTTCTCCCTCAAAGGGAGGGTTTTTTTGGAAGTTCCAGCCTCTGGCTTGGTTTCCTGTATTGCCAGGTCCCACCTAAGGACCAGAATTAACACAGAATATTCAGAGTGTTCAGCAGTCCCAGGAGAAGAGTTTGTTTTAAAGGTCCAAACAAGATTGATAAAGATTCAGTGACTTCTTCCTCCAAAAGAAGGTGGCAGAGGACCTGGGGCAGAAAGCATTTTACTGGCATCACTGAGGATAGATTTGAGACAAAACAAAGTAAATGGGCAAGAATCTACCATTAGCCTTTAATATAAAAACTTCAAGAGCAAATTCAAAGTGAACAACAAAGCAGCAAATTCTGTGCAACAAAACAGCAAATTCATACAACTAGGAAGTTTCCTCAAAGTAATTAAGATGCTTTCCACAATGAAAAGGATTTAATATTTTTGGTAAATTCGAGATTTTATAGATTATTGACCAAGAAATGAATTTTGAAGGAAGTAACTGATACTGTGTGGAGAACAACCTGATTTTTACTGTTCTGACCAACTTACTGTGAATCACCTCCTAATTAACTCATGCATAAGAAACACAACAGAAAGGTGCAGCTGAAATTTTAACAGCCTGAAGATTTCTTGATGGCAAGACCACAGATTTCCAGCAATCTGTTCTATCTGGAAAGCATTTATCTCCACCGCATTTTAGTGTTTGTCTATAAAGCATTTTACAAATATTAAAGCAATACCTACTGCTCTCTCCTTCACACAGACTCACTATGGCACATTGTAAATAAAAATTTGGCATTTACCCCCCACTTCAGCAGAACACACAACACTCCACAAGAGTCACTGAGGAAAGTCAAGCCCTTCACACTGAAAAATGTAGTTTTTTATCTCATTATGTCACAAAATGTAATTTTATACTGAACAGAAATACAAAAAAGGGAAATAGTAGAAAAATATACACTTTAAAAAAAATTTATATATTTAGACTGTTTGACCTTTCCAAGTCTTCCCTCACAGGAAGCAGACTGTGTTGTACTACACCTAATTTAATTTTCTCTTTCTTCCTTTCTGCTCTTCAATACTAAAGAAACACAAAAAAGCATCATGGGGCTGAACGAGCATGACACACCTGCCCCAGTTAAAACAACTGCTGTTCTTTAGAATTCTGGGAAACTATTTAGGATATTTTTAGAGTATTGATAAGTGAATAATCTTTGGGTGAAAGAATTCCAATTAATGTGCAATTGTTTTCCTTTCTGGGAATTTGCTGGTACCAGTCTAGGAACTCCACCCAGGAGCTTTGGGAGTTGTCTTTTCTAACTTAGTCATCCAACTTTGGAAAGTCTCCAACCAAAGATCCCAACCTGAAAGATCCTGGTTTTAAAAAGATACATTTCAGTATATTTATCTGCTAAGCACTTTTTTTTTTTAATCCACCCACTGCTATTAAGAAAAGCCACCAGAGCTCTCAGAAATAGCTCCGTTTCAAAGATTTAAATACCTTTCTCTTATTTTGGCTCCAGAATGTTCAGCTCATAAAGAGACTGCACTGGAGACCAAACAGCAAGGTTCTTTTTACTCAATCTTTTATTAAACAAACACCATTCTGCTGCTGGCACCAGTGATTACAGATCACTGTACAAAATCCCTACAACAAACACAGGATTTGTTCCTAAACAAGAAGGGAGGGGAAAGGGGAGCAGCAGCAGCAGCTCCAAATGCACCTCCTTGCCTTTTGGAACCCGGGTTTCACTGACATTTTCAAGCCAATCTTTTGGTTTTTAGAAGCTGTCAACACAGGAGAAAACGTGCAAGTTTTACTAATAGACACTTCAGTATTGTGTCCAAGGGTCTCAAATAATTGAATTAAAGCCCAGGATGGTTCAAGCACAACATATCTACCAGTTATCCCTTCATTATCTTCTGGAGTCAACAAATGCAGCTGTTGAATGTTCTGAACTTTAATTCCAACATTAGATTCTGATTCCTGGCACAAATTTTCAATGATTGAACAATATTAAAGCATGGAACACACTGGGTTTTTATGTAATATATAAATTATAACATATCTAACAACAGGCAAATCTTTCCATAAGACTGGGTTATTGGAATACTAATTGCCAATTTTCCTACTCTGAGAGCAAGAAAGAAATCAGTACACTGGCAAAATTAAATTATTCGTTTCAATAAAAAAATACTTTATTTCTTAACAGCGGAGATTTGGCAATAAGATTTTATATAACATCATTTACACCTGATTGTATTTCACTTCCAATTTTTTAATCCTGCAAGGTACAAAGCAAATCCTTATGAAAGGGACATGCAGCCAATGCCAAAGTTTCAATTATAGCCTTTCCTATTTGGCAGCAGCAAGTCAGGGCTTGTGGGCCTTGTTCTCTTCCTTCAGATCATTGCTGAGGGAAGAAAGAAACCTGGAGATGCTGCTGGCACTTAAATATCTGCTTGCCCTTAAATGCTGCAGATGATGCTGCAGATGATGCCAAGCATCAACAGGGGAAAATCCCCACTTTTCCCACCTTCTTTTACAGAGCTGAAAATAACACAAACCATCAAAGAACTATTACTGGGAAAAGACAGCTTACAAGGGTTCAAATTTTATCTTCTATGTCTTCAAGTTGCTCTCCCCATCCTCATTTTCCAGGGTCATGTTACAGGTTTAAAGCAGGGTGTGTTTTAAAAGGTTCCACTCTAAAAGGATCGTGTAATTTAAAGAAGTGCAGTAAACAGACAACAAAGCCCCCAAATCACCCAAAATATCAACTCTCTGTCATCTGTGTTCTGAAGAAGGAAGGTATTTAAAACAAAAGAAACCAAATGTGCCTAAGGACTTTGTGTGTGATCACTGCAGTAATAAGAGGGACATTTGGAAAAATTTTCCCCATTTTTCATCCAAGGTTTGTGACTGGACAATCCCTCTTTTAAAAATGAGTGTGCTATTGTATTTATCAAAATCCTCATACCCACCAAAAGCTGCTACTGTTCCTGAACAGCAATCCAACAACGTGCACTCTGCCAACGAATCTATCTCCCAAAAACACTTCTAATATTTCAAAAGCTCACAGACAAAACATGCTGTCTCTTTTATCTTCTATTTTAAGGAAAATTTAAAAGGTATGCAGAAATCTTCTTTTCCTTGTTCCATAATTACACTGATCTGGAAAACTGAACAGCAATATTTAATTTTGGACCAGCAACAGGTTTTCAGAGTCAATATCCCACAGGACATGCCATCTACCCTTATATATTTTACCCACTTATTGCTCACATTAAAAAATTCCTTATCAGTTGCTATTTTCTAAGACTTATTTATATGTCTTCACACATCTAAAAACATGCCAACACTATTGTTGAAGCAGAATTCAGGGGAAAAGCCTGTCCATTGGAGGGATTCTATAGCCCACTTGCTTTAAGACACTATCACCAGTTTCATCTGTGAGTAGAGCTACTTTTAATGTGTGTACATACACATAAATATATATATATATATTGCAAATATACACAGAGAGAACATCCGAGTGCCTTTTTGCCAGCTCGCACCGCTAGAGAATCCCGACAGAAATTTACAGAAACAACATGAACTCACAGATTACTTTCTTTAATAAGTAATCCTGAAGGCTGGGTTTGGGTTTTTTTAGAGCAAGTTATCACTTCTGGGAGATGTGCAAGCAGCATCCTCCACAGCAGATGGGCTGAGGGTAGAGCCTGTGGAGATGCAGCTGAGCATCCAAGGGCGCGGCGCTCGCACCCTGCGCTCCTCACACCCAGTGCTGACCCAGGCCAGAGGGCTCTGGCACCAGAGAGCCACAGTTTTAAGTGTGAAGACACTGATTTTTTGGCCAACAGTGCCAGTGATGAGTGAGCCTGTCTGTATGTGGCCCCATCCATGGGGAAGGAGCCCTCCCGCACTAATCTCGCTAATCTCCGGAGCAGGGGGAATCGCTATTAAAAATGCTCCTCAGACAGACAGGCTTCTCTGCAAGGCTGCTACACAGGCTCATCAAACTCATTAAACCCAGCTTTAAATCCCAGGCTTGGGAGTGTAATCCCTTTAAGAAACCTGCTAGACCAGGCTGAGAGAATAAAAATGTGGGACTTCCTGAACTGAAAGATGCACAAGGGCTGCTCACCTCTGGTCAGTGTGGGAGATGGACACCCCCTGTCCCTGGGCACCAGCAGGGACACGCTGTGCCAGCACTGGCAGGGAGTGATGCCCTTGGAAAGCTCACAGAGCTTGTGCTTTCTGCCTCAGTAGCAGGGAGGATGCTGACCTGCAGCAGCCTCAACCCTTCAGCCTCTCCCAAATCCCTCCCCTTGTCATCTGTATTATATCACGGAAAAGTTCTGTTGGGGCTGGCACAGCACAAAATGGGTGACTGTCCTCTGTGGAGGGACAGGAGATGGCTGGACAGTCACCTCCCACTGGCAGAGGCAGTGTTTGGATGGGCAGGGTGAGCTCCCACACCTTTCCACACTGCTGAGAAAAATCCTCCATGGATTTCGTGTGCCACCATCAAACCTTTGGATACCCCAATAGCTGATGGTTCATCTTCTGTACATGTGAGCAGTTGTACAGCTGATTTCCTCCTGCCTACAAAGCTGCTGTTTCCCATGGGGAGACTGTGTGGAGACAACGAGCAACACCACAGGCATTGCATTTACAGAGAGAGAACAGCAAAAGCTGCAACTTGAAAAGGCTGCGAGATGCAGGAGTTGCAGAGAGAGGTTCTCTGCAGTGCACAGCACAGCCCAGCAGCAGCTGCCACGGGGAATTCTGCTCAGGAAATCATGGCACTGGGATGTTTTAAATTGCCCCAGCCCTGCAGAGAGTGCAGGACTGCAAACTGCTGGGCACCTCATGTCCACTCAACTGACCATCAGCTGAAGGACTGCAAGAAAAAAGTGATGGCACTGAACTGCAGCCTCCTGATTCCAGGGTTTTTAGGGAAATAAAACAGCATGCGGCTTCAAAATGTTACCAGGAGACTGGATACAAAGCTTCCTAGCACAGTGACTAGACAAAATGTAAAATAAAATGAAATTAGAAGGTTCCCTATGGGGTCAGAGCAGTAAAACTGTTTCTGATTAAGTTGCATTACCAGATAGAAGCAGGATCTCAATAATTTACAGCCAGAGACAGGATAAGTGTCCATTAGCATTAGTGTCTATGGATGTACACTTTCTATTTTTCCACATTTTTAAGGCCTCTGAGACCACGTCTGGGCCTCTGGCTTTCTCTCTTCCTGGCTCCAAACCATTGAAGTAAAACCCCTTCCCCCCAAGGCAGAAGAGGAGCCTCCCTCTTTAGCACCCTCTGCACCCCCAAAGGGTGGGTATGGAAAAAGGCAGAATTATTTGAAGACAATCTGGATACAGTAAATGGTCTCTAATGGTATCTAGAACACAAAATTCAGGATAATTTGAAAAAGTTATGAGGCTGGACATGATCCAAATTCAGATGAGCCCAGCACAGCAGGATGTTCTGCAGATGTGTCAGTGACTCTTTAGTTCAGCAGTCCCTGATTTGGTTTTGGGTTGTTTTTAATACCCCTTTCAGCACCAGCAATCTCGGGAAGGGCACACTTGAAGCCAAACCAACAAATTCTAAAGGAAATAAAAAAATAAGCCAGATCAATCACTACAGAAACCTGGTCTCATTATATTAATTGTGTCTAAACCTCCATCAATATGTTCTTGGCCATTTTCCCTTGGAGAACCAATGCAGAGTGGCTGCACTCACTTTGTGCCTCCTGCACTAATGAGCAGCCCCATGCTCTTCAATGCCTCTTCCCTCCCAGGAATCATTACCTCAAGAGTTAGAACTATTTTGACAAAAATCTGTTCTGCACCACCATCCCCAGGTTCTGGAGGTTTAAAGGAACCACTGAAGGCACTTGCTGACAGGTCAGAACAGCTCTCCATCCGTCTCCAACAAAAACAGGTGAGTAAGAACATCTGGGCAGAGGTTTGGACTCTTTTTTTTAAAATAACTGCTTTATATTCAAGGTACCTGCACTTTCCCATGTGCATTTTGGAAAGGAGTGGTACAAAGTTACTCCTCTTGCTCCCTCAAATTCCAGACACTGAGGGCTTTTTCAGACTGTGAGTACAATGAAATAAAAAAAAAATCATCAGAAAACACACCAGCAGGACTGTAGTGATGGCTGTCCTTTAACGTGTTGGGGTGGGCAGAACAATCCAGCAGTGTTTCTCACCCCCTTGGGATGGACTGGGATCATCTCCGTGGCTTTTACCCCTCCCTGGTGATTCTGGGTGAGTGAGGAGGGAGGGTATGAGCTGCCAGACACTCCTGCAGCTGATGAGCAGCAGCCACCCAAGGGGTGGTTGCACGATTTTGTGTATAGAGAGCTTGTAAAGCTTTGGGAAGCTGAGGGATGAAAAGGACTATATAAACGTAAGATATTATTATTATTAAACCAGTGATCTGACAAGAAGAGACAGCTCTTCAAATCTCTACAACAGCTTGAGCTGAAGAGATCAGGGAGTCCAATTTGAAAAAATAATAATTTGAAACGAATTGGAGGATTAGAAGTGGCAGCTCTTTTGTGGATTCTCCATGGCAGGTAAATTTAGTAGGCTACTTTAATTTTGCATCGTTTTAACTCCTGGCAATGTCCTGTGCATTGAATCTGACAGAGAGACAGAGTGTTTGAAGCTGTCGTGGCTACATTTTAGTCTCCCAATTTTACAATCAGTGTTTGAATCTGCTACTACAACTCTGGGTACAGAGATCAGAGGCTTATCAAAGAGGCATCCATTTCAAAGACAAGCAGCAGCTTTGACTTCATTCCTTCAATGCTTAAAATTCCTGAAAAAGCAGATGAGCATACCACAAAACAGGTCTGAAGGAAATCTCTCTATCAGCTGTAAACCTATTTCAGTATTAATTTTTTAAGGATCTATTTTGGTCTCAAGTAAAATGAGTGTGTTTAGCAGAGATAATCCTCTCAACAGGTGAGCTTAATATATGCCTTTTCCTGTGACTGACTGAAAGAACATTTTAAACTTATTGCTTTTTCAAGCATTAATTGAAGAACTACTTCAACCAGTTAGCTGATTTTGTTTGAATCTTTTTTTAGACTAATAATGTCCTCCCTTTCCTAACAAAGCAGCACTTCATTTCTTTATGGCTGCCCTTATTTTACCTGCGTGGATGAACCAAGGGCACCGTGGGCAGCAGCACGTGTACTCTGCAATAAGATGCCCGGGTTTAAAGGTTTATCACACACTGGAGTGCTGCTTTCCACACCAACTCTTGGTTGGAAGCTGAATTTCAGTATTCACATGAGTGATAATATGACTGATCAGCATCCCATCAGCTTGGAAGTGAACTGGGTGATTTTCTTCCTTCTGACCTCACACACTGCCTGTCACTGAGACCACTGGAGCCAAGAGTCTGCTGGATTTTGCTGGAAAGCAAGAGGGGATTGCTCCAAAGTGATTTGCAAATCTGATCCCAGCTCCTCCAGCAGAGCACGGCCCAGCCTAGGGAGGCTCTGAAAATCTTGTGCAGGGAACAATGGAGTTTCCCCTGGAGCAATGGATAGCTTCCCAAAAAGCAATGGATAGACTTTGACAGGGAGCAATGGACAGAGTTCCCACACAGCAATGGACAGTTCTCCAAAAGCAATGGCTACACTTTGACAGGGAGCAATGTGTTGGGGAAGATGAAATAGGAAAGCCTTATAGATATGATTACCTTGCAAAAGATGCTGAAAATATGGAAAGTAGAATCGAAATTGAGATGAGGACAAGGTTTGAGTTGAAGAGTAACTCAGAAACAATGGCAGAGCTGGCTGAAGGGAATCCTCCTTCTTGATAGAACAATGCCCTCTGCCCAGGCAGGGCCAAAGGGCAGAGCAAACCCTGCCTGCCTGGCAGAGATTCCCAAAAGCAGTTTTTTTAAGGTTTAAAATATAACCCCGTATGGTAATGTGATGATTCTTGTAGGTTGCATGTAAATGTTGTAGAGTTTGTAGCTTGTCTCAGATTGGTTAAAGAGAATTAGAATATTCAACAGAGAAGATGATTTATTGTATTGTAAATGGCAAATCACTCTCTTTTTTACTCTCTTTGCCTCTTTCTCTCTCTCTCTCTGGCCTGCTCTGAGCTGTGTCTTGCAGCCCAGCAGCCTCTCACACCCACGCTCTTTCACAATAAACTCCCATGCTCTAAACCCATCTTTAGAGATCTCTCACTTCTGTTTTACCCCTATAACCAAATCCCACAGAGTTAAATCCTACAGCAATGCACAGTTCCCCATAGAGCAATGGATAGCTTCCCAAAAAGCAATGGCTACACTTTGACAGGGAGCAATGGATAGGGTTCCCCACACAGCAATGGACAGTTCCATAGAGCAATGGATAGTTCCCCAAAAGCAATGGCTACACTTTGACAGGGAGCAATGGACAGAGTTCCCACACAGCAGTGGGATAGTTTCCCCAAAAGCAATGGCTACACTTCGACCGGGAGCAATGGATGAGTTTCCCAAGGAGCCAGGGACAGTGTTCCCAGCAGTCACATCCCCAGGCACTGCAGGGCAGGATAAGGTGGCTCCTGCCAAGGCAGGGCAGGCGAGCACAGCCCCAAGCCCACCTCTGGCCTCTCGTTTTCATCCAGTGCTGCTGACTGACCCATCCCAGCTCTTCAGCGCCTCATCAGCAGGACTTGGAGGCCAAGGGATAATCAGCACTGGGTTAATTTGTCTGATTAAGACTTGGGAGATGCAGCACTGGGAACTCTGAGCAGCACAGCCCCCGGAGCCAGGCCCAGCACGTTGAAAGGAGCCGCCCCTGCTGCCAGCCAGGGCAGGCATCAGAGCTGCTCTGAAAGCCGTGGCCATTGCAGCAGCCTGGGCTCTGTGCAGGTGTGGACATGCCCCAAAAAGCACAGAAAGTGCTGAGGGGTTGGGGCTCCTCAGTGCTCAAATCACTGCTGCCAAACAGGGCTGAGGAGCTTTAACACATCGGGCGTTTTTGGGAGCGCTCCGACTGAAAGCTTGGGATTAAAACCAGCTTTGAACCTGCAGAGGGTTTGCAGGTGCCTCTCCTCAGAGCAGCTCATCTATCAGCATCCAGCACAGCCACACAAGTTGCTTTTGCAATTTTATTTTTTTTAAAAGGTCCTTGGTCTCCACACACAGACACACTTGGACACACTGACAAACCTGACATATTCTATTCACTGATACACTGACATGTTCTTCAAAACGCTTTAAATTACTGTTATTTACCCAGTAGGAAACAAAACACCTAGAAAACCACAGCAGAAGCTTTTTACTGTACCTACCTCAACCAATTCCACAAACCAGATTGCTTTCATTTATGAACTGAGTTTTTTTGGTTGCTTTCTCTATTTCAGAGATCCACAAGAAAACCATTTTGGGGCAGAAATGTGCCAAGTTTGGATCCTTTAACAGCTTCAATCTTAATAAGTAATAATCACAGAATCACAGGATGGCTTGGGTTGGAAGGGACCTTAAAGCTCATCCAGTTCCACAGGGACACCTTCCACTATCCCAGGTGGCTCCAACCCATCCAAGCTGGCCCTGGGCACTTCCAGGCATGGGGACACCACAGCCCCAGTGTCCCTGGGTGACAATAATGAATAAGTGAAGGGATGTGAGGCACTGCTGTGCCAGGGCATCAGCACAGAGCTCATCCCCAGTCCTCATCCTTCCTGCTGAACGCTGGCCTAGTGCTGCTGCTTTGCAAGAAAAACTTCCTTTGCAAAAGTCACTGTGTGTTCAACAGATAAATAACCACCTCTGTGCTTAAAAAGCGCAGAACTATGGCCATAAATAAGCATTAGTGCTTCAAAAATTGTGAAACCACAGCTTTATGGTTTTGAGCAGAGACAAGGTGGAATCCTGAATGCTGGCAATGTATTTCAGATGAAATCTTTCAAGGAGATGAGGAATAGTTACAGGAGTTGGAACCTGAGGAACTACAGTTGCATTAAATTATTCCATCTGCAAGTCCATTAAAATTGTTAATGGTTTTGTATGGCTTTTATATTTATTGGGTGGGTTTATTCCTATGTGAGTCATACATATTTATTACCACAGGCCAGATAATGGCTATTAATAAAACTTCTTTTATTTCCATATTGTCTTGATGCTGCCCTAAATATTTACAACTGGTCTATAAAATAAAAAGAATCCTCAAAAATTCGAAATAACACCAGGGATGTATCACTACTGTGCTTTTTGTACTTTATTACTTTTTTGGTGTTTTATTTTTCAAAACTGGAAAAAACCCGTCAGCCTGGTAAATCCATTTCTTTCCTCAAGCCAAAAAGCACTAATTCTTTCAAAGCTTTAAAGCACTATTTGTGTGGAGGAAGTGAGAGGAGATCCAAAGTTAAAGCAGGCTGGTTTTTTATAATTAAGAAAATACATACATTTCTACACATAATTATGAGCAGTAACAAAAGCTCAGTATTAAAATAGGTCCACTGAATCCCTGGAATTGTGCCTGCCAACTAAAACACCTACTATGAATTTAGTAATGGGTTATGCAAACATAAATTACAAGGCCAGACGTTTTAAAAGGAAAAAAAGGTGATTTATTGTCACACTGGAGACACGGCAGGATAGAAGCACAATTTCATTTTTCCATATATTCATCAACACTGCAGATGTGTTAATGCAAGAAGAATTCCAAAATAAAAATGACTCTCAACTGCTCTAATTCTCATCTGTCATTGAATTTACTTTAAAATTGTTACCAGGAAGCATTTTTTTTTGTTTTAAGCAAGCAAAACACACTAAAAATTCCTGGAAGAAAATAGGTCTTAAGAGCATTTTACAGACATTTCTTCCCCTAAAAATCAAGGCATCATCCAAAACCGACCACAAGAGAGTGGCCCTGCAGAAACTTGGGGCATTTGGGAGGGTTTTTAATAGAAAAGCTTCAAACTATCATTGTACCTTGAGCATTTGGTTTGTGAGTATTTTTACTCCACATATTAATAGTTTCTGCTTTTCTTTCAAGCAGATCCAACTATTCACTTATCCACTGTCAGAGCAACGACAAGAATCTCTCGTAACTGGCAACTCCTGCTCAAAGAGTTCTTGGTGATTTTAATGAGAACAACGTGTTCCTTTAATTACACCTGAGTGACTTTGAGGTGGTCCAGAGGATGAGCTGAGGGCTACAGTTTGTTCACAAAGTAAAAAAGGAGAACTACTAATTGGAGATGTTTAATTATTTCTGTGCTTGGTAAATACACACAGGAAGGAGGAGCAGGGATATTGGTGCCTGTTATTTTTATAGGTCTTGAAAATAAGTCAAACAAACTGTTGTTCAGAGTAAATTTAGGAACTGAACTTCAGGCTCGCTTGGACAGTGATCTCCATATAAATTCCAAGTTTTACACTTACCTTTACAAGTGCCATAAAACAGAATGTAAGAATGGGTGGTAATTGTTGGTACCACGGTGAGAAAAATCTTAGCTATCTCAGCTAAAAAAATGACAATATTTTCCCTTAAAAGCCAGTCAATGATACATCAATAAATCACGTTATATCTTAATGCACACTATATAAAGCACAAGCATTCTGCAGGAGGAAGGATGACAAATGCTCTGTCACACTCGGTTTTTTTTCCTTGAGTTCTGACCTTGAAAACGTTCTCTTCTTTCAGCCCTCACCCCCAGCCCTCTCCTGCCCCTCTGCCTGCTCTGGCCCTTTTCCAACTGGGTCAGCCCTGCGAGGTTCAAGCAAAGGCAAGAACAACCAGGGGAAAACAAACTGTTTGCTTTGCCTTCTTTCAGCCTCAGTGACAGCAGAAACTCACTGAGCATCAAAGGCTTAACAAGAGAGATTAACTTGTAAATATTTGCTTACAAGTGTGTCCCTTTGTAAACCACAGTAATACCCCAAACATCCCCTTTTCTCCTTTTCTGCAATGGAAAATGCTGCGCCCTTGGCATTGCTGAAATCCAATACCTGCCACCAGTGCTGGGAGCAGAAAAGTGAATTCTTCAGCTCTCAAGAGTGCTCAACTAGGAAAATGCTCAAATGAAATAAATCTACATTACTGAGAGCACGAGAGTTTGGAGGAATTAATTTGTTCAACCATTCCAATGAGTTCGGTTGAATCAGATGTGTCTCCCCTCTTGAATATTTTTGGAAATCTTGAATAAAGTAATTGCCTGTGTATTTTCAGATTTGCAGAAAGACTTTTAAGGTAAGTGTGTTGTAGAAAATTGATTTAAGGGTATCTTGAAAGCAAATGGAGAGAGAAACAGTAACTCAAAGTGGCCTAGGCTATGTGGTTTCAGAAAAATGCTTTAAATTAAACTCCTCTGCCTAATAACACACAACACAGTCCTGACTTCTGCAGGTCAGGGGAACTCTTTTCCTTGGTTTCAGACCTTTACAAATGCTGTTTGAAAATCATGAACTATGAAATTCTACATAGCAATAATCCCCAAAATAGGGCTTCATTTGCTAAAAGGGCTTTCTCAAGGCCTGTTATTCCCAAATAAATTGCAACAGATTCTGCTGCTCACCCTCTGCTGCCACCCTGCCCTGCTGGGAACTGCACAAGTTAAGACAAGAAAGACAATTATTAAAAAAAAAATTAATAAAGTTTAGTGAATATGGGAGGAATGGCCAATGTGGTCAATGGAGGTCAGTTTTAGGAGAATTCTAGAAAAATACAGCAGTGAATTGTAATTGTCTTAGTGCTCTCTCACTCCCAATAAAAAGGCAGCAAGAGATCATAATATAGAAATAGATGTTAGAAACACTGATGGGTTTCCTGTGAACAAAGAGAATATGCTAAAGTGAAATATGTATTAAATAACCCATCCAGGATAAGGTTAGACCTGATTTAACCCCTCGGCTTCACACGACTGGTGTTTAGATCACATTTAAAGATATGGAGATAGATTTTATTACTTTTCTGGAGAAGTCAAATAATAATAATACACTTCTCCATTTAGCTTTTGAAATACCAAGCCCATGTACAAATTATCATAAAAATAATTTACCTGGCAAACAAACCTCTTAAGAATAAAAACATGGGAAGGTAGGACACGGCACCTAAATATTATCCTAAAGTAGAGGTATTCAGCAAAGGGGAAAAAAAACAAAAAGAGGGAGGGAAAGGGAAACAAAGAAAGAAAAAGGGAAAAAAGAGGGGGAAAAGAAGGGGAAAGTGGGAAAAGGAAAAAGTGAGGAGGAAAGAAAAAAGAAAACAATGAAAGGAGTGGAACAACCCAGCTGTAGATGGCAGCAAATCAATATTCACCCCTCTGTACGCAGACACTGAGAACATCAATTACCCTCAGACAGACTGTGTGTTTTCAGTAGATTCTGTTATTATTCCCACTTTGTCACACAGACTAGACCAAAGTTGACTGTGCAAAGTCATTGGGAATCAACACTACCCACAATTCTGAAGATCCTGCTCTCATTTCAAGTACTAATTCAAGCCACAGAATAATTTTTTACCCTTTATTTAAGTATCTTTTGCTGTAGAGACTGGATATTTCAATAGAATACTCCAAAACCATCGGAGACAAAGAACGTAAGAATTTTACACTTTGAAAAAACGGAGTCCTTCCATAATAACTGGCTCAATTTCCTTTAGTTCCTTATGACTTGTAATTATGATGATTTTTTTTTTAAAGCTGCATCACCTTGGCACACAACATGAGGAATAAAACTATCACTTGTGTACCAGAAGATTTCGATTTTACAGACATCTTTCTCCACTGCAGAACTGTGATGGAGCAGGATGGTGATGACAGGGGTGGTTTGGGTGACACTGATAGAAAACAGATTTGATATAGGCAGATAAAAGTCATTTATTTGAGATTAACCAAGGGCTTGGGGTCAGCAGGCTGACCCTCCAACCAGTCAGTGTTCAGGTGTTATTTTGTTTTCTAGCACCCTCCCATTTTCCATTTTCCAGAGCATTTTTGTTTGGGTATTTCTGTGCTTAGAGGTTCTCCCACACCCCTCAAAACCCTGCCCACTGAACCTTTAATCTGCTTTACAGGACTCAGATGGGAATTTGGGCATTTAAAGGTAATCTTGACTTTCTCAGTGTCACCAGCTGAGTTCATTTACAACCCAGAAACTGCAAAGGGCAACAGCAGTGAGGAATCACCCATCCAACTGACCACGTTATCCATCAGCACGAAAAGCAGGGCCCCCAGTAACAGCTCCTGTCTCTCAATGTGGCCTTTATGCAGGCACCTCACATCTGCAGCATTTTGCAGAGCTCATGATCTCCCATTACTAAATTAGTTGCTTATTTCATTTCCCAGGAGCAGCTGACCCAGGCCTCCCAGGCTGGTTTATTTTGGTTCTTTTTTCTTTATTATTATTTGGTTGGTTTTTTTTGTCTTGTGCTCAGTTTAATGACCCCTGGCTCAGGTGAGCCTGGCAATAACCCCCAGAGCTCAATATTACCAGGCTTACATGGCCAAATCACAGAGAAAAGCAACAGAGAGTTGCAGGTTAAACAGGCTTAAAAGTGGAAGTGTTAGATAAGCTTTTCAATGTTTAGAACAGGAATAGGTAAGCAAAAAGTGGTTACTGAATCTGGATAAAAACAAAAGCAAAGTTATCAACATTAGGAACTATCTACATTTCATGCCAAAAATTATTAACCTGTGCACTTGAAATTACTTAAGAGACTAAAAAAACCCCAACTCTCAAAGATGGTCCTTCGAACGTTCCCTTATTCAAACCAGAATTGGCTTATGAGGACAGAATTAAGTAAAACAAGAATTTCACAGAGGTTAAAATACCCCAAAAATATTACAGTCGGTCACAACAGCTCAGGATTTGTCACTGTAAGAAAACAATCATCTGATGCAGGCTGGCAATTCACATGATATATTTGGAGATGTCTTCCAAGTAACAGTCATGTAAAATTGATGTTTCAAGTAATCTCCTGACCAGTCTCAGCCTTCCACAGGAGCTGCTCAGGGGGGAAGCAAACTGAGACTGAAAATACTCCACAACATCTAAGGGCAGCAGGTCTCACATGACCTGTGTGAGGGGGTAAAGAGAATTTTTGCAGTAACAGGTTAAAAACCCTTTCTAAAGTTTCTGCACAAGCACCGCTGAATTTTCTGTTCACATAAAGTTCCCAAACATGAGCTACTTCTTCCCAGAGTCATCTCCCAGTATGCCAAGACAGAAATAGTATTTTAACATTTTTAAATACCAAAAGCCCTAGGGTCATTCCTCTAAACATGAAAACATTGTATTGCTTTTGCAGCAATTTGATAATTTGCAAGGAAGGCAGAAATGACCCAAATAGATCTGTCACAATTTTTAAAGCAGAAAGAAACAGAAGTATCCTCAACTTCATTAGTAATTTTGTGAATCTTTTTCAGCTGCACAGGAGATAACTTTCAAGAAGATATCATGGAAAGTCTAGAGGCAGCAGTGAATAGGAAAGTCAAGGCAATCCACACTTGTCTCCTGATTTATGGTGGGACTGGCAAGGGCAGAGGAAAAGAGATGCTGGCACAACCTAAACCAGGGCTGCACTGACAGGGATGCAGGCAGGGTGACACACAAAACGGAAAGTACAATTCTGAAACAGATTGTTACATTTAACAATTCCATCTTTGTGGCTTTGTTTCTTTTTTTAATGCCAAGAAAGTTTTAACTTCATTCTGGAAATTGAAACTGAGCTGTACACAGGGTTATTTATCTATCTGAAGAACATTCTGCATCCAGCCTGGTTTCCTACCACAGACCCCTTTTGTTATGAAGAAGAGCAGGTTGGATGTTTTAGGAACATAAATGTATCAGTTTGGAGATGCCAGAGTGCATTCCCTGTCCACCTCAAGGATGTTTCCCATCCTGGGGAGGTTTCCAGACAAAGCTGCACTTATCCACCCTGCCCTCTGACTGTCTCCCAGAACTGCTGAAGTTCTGAGAAATGTTCCCAGACCTCCCTGCTTTTTGGGAGTGCAGAAAACAACTGAGGGTGAACACACACTGCACAAGCTTTAAGTTCTGTGAGAGGAGGAAATCCAGTGCAGCTTTGAGCAGGGAACATCCACCACACCAAATCCCCTGGACAGGACAGAACCTCCAGACCTGAGCTCCCTCCGTGCCCCTGGGGCAAACACGACATCTCAAGCTGGCTACTGCTGCCTATTCCTACTGTTCAGGCACTTCCTTCTGATTCTTTGATCCCATTTTCGTTCTTTCTCTGTCAGAGAAAGCAGAAGTTGCTCTTCAGAAACAAAGCTGCAAAGGAGAACCTCAGCAGAGAAGGCAGACAAAGAAAGAAACTAAAAAATCTATGCAAGCTTATGAAGGAATGTGGTTTCACAGGGATCCCAGGACAAGAGATGAGGATGTACAATCTAGCAGAGATCCCAATTTTCTCAAACACTGGGGATGTTCAGAGTGTTGCTTTTCCTGTAATCACTGAATAAATAAAATTTCTTTCATGTATTCTAGAAGAGAAAAGAGGCTAAAAAATTGCATTTTGTAAAATAATATTTACAATCAAATGATTTAACTTCTATATTCTCCTTACTGGAAAGGACTAACTGCATATCATTTCCCAGTATATCTCTTAAAGTAATTACAAGAGGATTCATTTGCCTCTGTACATTCCCACTGGGTTACAAAGGTGCTCTCACAATGCACTTTAAAATGCAGTGTCTTGGGGTTTTTTGTTTGTTGCTCCCCTTCTGCTCCACAAAAATAAACCTGAAATCTGTACATGCCATCAGATGGGAGCTGGCAGCTACAGCCACATTTTGAAGAATTTGTCATTTTCCTTATTGAAAAAAAAAAAAAAGGGAGGCAGCAGGAAACAAGTAAGGTTTTGCAGTATGAACTTAAGCTTCTAGCAAACAATTGAAAATGTGGACCCAGAATTCCATGCATTTTCTGGATTCTGTACAATTTCCTACACCCTCCATATTCTTTCACTTCTCTCCTTCCCAACTGTTTGCAGAGGGACTCAACTCACCCTCTCCCAACTCCTGAACTCACTCTTCAAATTCCTCACTCCTTTTTAAAAGTCCTGTTCCTTCAGAGCTGCAGTCCCCAAATTCTATTTCTTTAAAAAGAATTGATTCCTGCCCCACAAAGCTTCCTCAGGGCACCAGATAAACAACACAGCCTCTTCCCTCTCTGGGTCAGCGTCCCTCCCTCTGCACCCACGGGAGCAGAGCAGCAGCTGCTGCTGGAGGAGCAGCAGGAAAGGTTAGGAGAGCTCCTGCTGCTTCCCTCCCAGGAAGAGGCTTGGAAGGAGCTGGTGTTGGCGTTTCAGTGATCTGGAGCTGCCTTTGAAACGCCACAACATTCCTGGATGAACAGATTGCTGGCAATCAGCAGGGAAAAAATACCCAAATCCACAAAACAAACAGAGGAGCCAGCCAGCCCTGAGCACTGCTCTGCTTTCAGCAGGCAAGCAAGTGAGATTATCTGTGGGTTTGAGGTAACTGCACATGTCTGTGCACACACACACACACTGCACATGGAGAGTTTAAACACTCCCAGCTTCTCACACTCAATATTCACCTTTCCCAGCTTTCCTGCTGGTTTTACCCCTGCAAGTTTTACCCCACACCTGCTCCATGCACATCCTCCCAGGGGAGTTTGGCTCAGCCCTGACCTTGTGTTTCCACTGAAATCAACAGCAAAACTTAATTTGATTTTTGATGGAAAAATGAGCATCTTTGAAGTTATGCCCTTGATAAAGATTTATTTAGGCAGCAAAATGTCACTTTCTACACCCAAGTGCTCAGAGAGTTTGGACTGGCGAAGGATTTTTTTTTTTTACAATTCTCCAGTTTTACATTATTATATAATTTAGAGCAAGCCTGCTTGAAGGCCAGTGTTGATGTTGCCTCTAAAAACATCAATCCACATTTCAGTATTTACAGAATGCAAAAGCTGCCTGATGAGAAAAATTCAGAGGAAAGCAGGTTTAGATAAGGGCCTGGCAATGCATACAAGAAAATGACAGAAATAAACCATTAGGAAGTAATCATCACTTCCACATGGCTGAGATCACCTACTACAGCAAGAGACTGGGATAGATGTTCTCCTTACCTCTGGAGTGTTTTTCTTGAACTCACGACTTTGCTCAATAAGTTTTTTCCTGGACTGCTCACTTTCATCTTGCCGGTTCGCCAATATTGTTGCTGTGGTATCGAGCTCTCTCTGGTAAGGAAAAGAAACATAAACAAAAAAAAAAAAAGGAAATACAGTCAGAGCTTTGTTTGTCACAGAAATAATAATAAACACCTCGTGCATACATCGTGTTATTGGGAATATGGAGATGGAAGGGTAGGGAGCAGCAGAGAACACAGCACCAGGGTCCCAGAGATCTGACCTCCTGAACAACAGCAAATGAAGCTCGACAGCCTTTTGGATTCCATCTTGCAACCAAAACATCACCATTTTTCTCAAAACTATTCATGGCTCCACCGCAGCATTACACAGGACAGCAGCAGTGGCACACAATACACACCTCCTAATAAATTCCCAAGTCCAGTGAAGATTACAGATCTTGGACATATTCAAATCAGGTTTATTTTCACCTGCCTGCTTTTAAAGATAATGTTTTCCCCCTTTTTGAGTTATCCTATTATAAACAATTATTAATTCAAATATTGGTTAACCTTTTACTTGAATCTGGACTGGTTACGCTTCAGTCACTCTTAATTTCCTATGACATGCTGTATATAATTCCATACTGCCACTGCAGTGCTCTTTTCCATTTAAGTCTTGCCTTATTTGAATATAGAATTATCTTTTCCTTTTATTGGAATCTGTTCCTCCAAGGTTATTAGCAGGTATCTCCATTTCCTCTCCAAAACACATCATTTTTTGAGCACCTGATGAATGCCTGAGTATCTTCCAACAGTTTCCACTGAGCTGAAGCCCAGGTCTCACTGTTTTCCAGCTTCTTCCAAGTGTGTTATCCCCATCCCAGTTCCTGCACTTGGTGCTGTGCCTCCAAATGTCCCCATAATAGATTGAATGGGTCCCTTATCAGTGCACAACCCAACCACACTCAATCTTCTGGGTTAGCTTGTGCCTCTTCTGCAGAATTTCCAGGTAATATGATAACATAAAAGCAAACTCCTCCATTCAGCTACAGACGTAGTTCCCCGAGCCACTGAGAGAACCAAGAATTCATAAAAGGAATTTGGCACTGTTTTATCCTCTTATTAATTCAAGAAGAGAAAAACCTGTCTGTGAGAAAAGTTCATGGAAAGTGAGAACAACGTGCTAGAGCAAGACCACCTTCACCTCATCCCTCTGCCAAGGCACCTCCAACCTGCTTGCAAAACTCCCAATATTCTCCACCAGCAATTTGCCACCCTTCTGGAATTTGTTCATAACTCAACCTCGTGTAAGGGACTAAAAGCACAAACCTGAGACCTCTTGTCAGGTCTAATACCAGATCACAAATAGGTGGTCAAGTCACTGACTTGTTAACAGATACAGATACTACCATCTAAATACTCTGAAAAAGCCTAATTCCTAATTTTAGATACATTTTTGAATGGGTAAATCCTGGATGGATGGACATGTGTCTTATGTAACTGCACAGTTTGACCTCTGGATGGAAAATAAAAAGCCTTCTGCAGTTCCCAGCTCAAGAGGACCAATATTTTTTCCCCTTTAGGTTTATTAGCATATTAAGATCCTTTTTTGTTTTTTTTTTAATAAATATATGGACCATAGTTATCCTAATCCTTGGAAACCAGCTCAATATGACAAATGGATTTGAAGCCAAGCAGCATGCTGGAGCCAGTGACCTAAATATTGCCACTGAAATGTTTAAAAATCCTTCTATATCTGACTTTGAGTAAAGAAACAGGGCAATATGTCCACCAGATCTTGGTTTGGAATTCTGCAACATATGTGAAATCTATTGCAGAAAAGTGGGAAATACTTAACAGTTGGATAAACCACATTTGAAATTCATCCCAGCTAAGTTTATGCAAGAAAAAAGAGCAACAGAAACCAATGTGGTTAAGCAGAACTATAAAGAGCAATATAACGGCTAAGCAGAAGGCTTTTAAAAAATATAAACAATCTGGTACGGCCAGAAACTTGGAAAACTATATTTAAAAAGGAAGCACACATTTAGAGCCAAGCAAAGAAAACACAAATCATGAAGCAAGAGGGAATTTCAGTCGAGCAAAGAACCAAGCGCTTTGGTTTCCGATATCGAGCGCTCCCAAGGAACCCGACCAATGGAAAAGTGAGCCCTTTAAAGACCTGTGCTTCCAAGTTTAGAGACAAGAAAGAAAAAGAAGGGATCAAAAAATAACCGAGATTTCATATTTTGTGCTACAATGAAGAGTCAGGTAGCAAATGACACAGGACTTTCAGCCTCGCTGCCTGACTGGTCCCATTCCCATTCCTCTCTGAATTCCTTCTGGGACAGGGCTGATAAATCCTCCCCACAAAACATTTCCTTGTGTGACAGATCAGGCGCAGACGTTGCCAAGGAGAGCTGCCAGCACACCCTGCACTGAGCTGTCTGACTCTGGGGGCTGGAGCCCACGAGCTCCAGATCCTGCACTGATGAGCCACGGGGAGCGTGAGGTGCAATTCCAGCCGAGCAGCAGCAGGGTCTCTAACCCCAGGATCTGACACAGAATAAGGTATTCAATCTTCAGGCCGTGTCATAGCTAATAAGACCCAATCAAAACTCTTTGGAAAATCGCTAATCTGTTCTTCCTTACTTGATCTGAACCGTGTACAATGCAAGATTCATTTATTCAAACCTAATAATAGATACAGGATTACAACCCACAAGCATTAATGGCAGATTTTTCATACTTTGGTGATGTAATCTCATGAGATAGCCCAATCTTAAAAAAAAAATCAATGTGGCCAATGCATTATTTCTGCAAGCAAGCTCATTTTAAGGAGCAAATAGTAGTAATTTCAATTTCTCAGACCTGAGTACTGTGTAACACTCAGAGGCAAACACTTTCCCAAGCCCTGCAATCACTCTCTAAGTAGGTAACACGTAAAAGGAGATGTAATTCTGCACAGAGAGAAGTGTGTTGGAGAGTCAAAAATAGGAGCCCACATCTCAGTATCATCCTTCACACCTTTGAAATCAAAAGGATTCCAATGAAAAGCAAACAAAAACCAGGGCTCAAAGGTGTTGCAGCGGTGACCTGGCTGTGGAAAGGATTCAAAGCCTGGGAGCTTTAGTTCCACTGATTCAATGCTGGTTAATGAACTTTGTGGCCCTAAATAACCACCCTTCAATCACCCCTGCAGAAAAGGAGTCATTCTTGGAGCACATCTTGAGAGAGAACAAGCAAGGCCATTATCCCTCCCCTGCCCCAAAGTCCCATCGATTTAGGGCAGGCACAGTTCAGATATAACTGAAGAACTCTCTCCAGGGTTCCTACTTTGACCCATCTCAAGAAATGTATTGGGGGTGGGAGGGAGGCAGTGGGAGGAGAGGAGACAAGAAGGTCTTACACTCCCAAGTGTGGGAGTCATTAGAAGCAGTCCCTAGAAAACGAACATTAAAAGCTTTCTTTCAGGCAGTATAGAAATAAAAATCTAAAACCAGGAGGATCAATCCACAACCCAGGGTAAAAACAATCACCTTGGAGTGAATTTATGTTCTCTTAGTACTTCCAGTCCCTGTCAGACTCCCTGTTCATCCTGCCTCTGTCACCCCAGGGTGACAAGGCTGCACAGGAGCCACCAGAGCAGAGGGATCCTGCTGGAAACATCTCATCCTTCCCTTCCCAAATTCTGCTGCATTCCCTGTTCTGGGCCCAGCTGTGCCCACGAGGAGTTGCCCCACTACAACAGGGAGGTGGGAAGACACAGCTGGAGTGAGGGGGCTGTGGAATCCCCTCCTTGGCACCAGCCTGCAATTAGGCTGACCCCAAGTAATTACGAAACTCCAGGCTCAGTGCAGGCGAGTTTCAAGATTGTTTTCCTTTATGGCTGGCATGTCTTTGCCTACCAGATGCACTCCTTGATAATCACCCAGCAGCAGGTCTGCACCACTGACCAGCTCAGCACAAGTCCTTCCCTTTCCATCATGAGAAGATTCAAGTCAGTCTTTCCATGCCTGAGACCTGGGAGCTGCTGGGTGGCTGCTCTCAAAGCTGGGTCCTAAAAATTACTCACTGAGGAAAACAATTGAAGAAAGAAATTGAACTTTCTTGGATATATATGAAGTTTCTGTTCCTTCACCCACCTCTAACAGTCACTGGCCACTGTCCTGTCATGGGCATTTCACAACCAAAGAAACCCCCACACTTCAGCATCCCAATTCCCCCAAAAGCTGCTCCAACAACCAAACAAGTCCTCAGTCTCTGCTTCGAACCAGAATTCCCATGGCTCACATGCAAGAAGTTACAAAAACCTGTACTAACCCTCTGTAAGTACTGTGACATAGCTGTATGCCAAACTTTTGTAATTCTTCCATATTTAAATGTGTAATTGTTGCTGCATTTACCACAAAGCTCCTACACTGGAGCAAGAAACAGATCACAACTTCAAGACAAACGGATTATTTCCTATTTTCTAGACATGGATGGAAAGCCTAGGCTGTGCCTTTGAAAGCCTTAAGTGAGGCTGCAGAGATTAACAGGACACCAGGAAGAATTTGGTCACAGAAAAGGTGGTCAAGCACTGGAATGGGCTGCCCAGGGAGGTGATAGAGTCCCCATCCCTGGAAAAGCTCAAGAAATGACTGGACATGGCACTCAGTGCTCTGGTTTAGCTGCCAAGGTGGAGATCAGTTACAGGCTGGATTTCACGATCTCAGAGGTGTTTTCTAACCTTAATGATTCTGTGAGTCACCATAAACATCATTTACTTATTACAAAGAATGACACAAACCACAACTTCATGTAGATTAGGAATTTTCTGCCAGTAAATGTAGCATTAACCACTTCCCCCGAAATCCTGCTTCTGTGTACTGAAGGTATTTCCCTTTATCACCAATTCAATCAGTTCCCCAAAAACCAAAGCAGCCTACTGATAATCTGCTACTGAAAGGAGTTTCCAGAAGTCTCATTTCTGTTTCCATCCTTGCACAGGATTGCATTTGTCAGATCTATCAAAGCTCTCAATGTAGCTTTTTGCAATTTTTAATTTCCTATTAAAGGAAAATGTCCCGGTGCCAGGATGACACCAGTGCAGAGTCTGGCACAACTCTGCACACACTCAGCCTGCTTGACTTGGGGAAATTTTACATTTCCCTGACTGCTCCATGAGGCAATCCACCCTTCAGCCTCAAAACCCCATCATTTGCACCTGCCCAGAAGCCAATGTGTGATTATATAACTATTTCAGGAATATTTCAGAAATTATAAACTGCTTTGCAAGCTTGGTGTGCTCCTCTGGAATAACAGAGCCACATTCACCTGATAAAGCTCTAGATTATGACTGGGGGAGAAACCACAGAGCTGACACTGGGAATTTGTATTAATGCCTGTTTTGACTGTAAAAGGCCAGCTCCAGTTCTGAGCTGAAAGTGCTCAGAAAGGTAAAACATTGTAAGGGTTTTGTGAGCAGAGTTTGTGTCAGACTTGCTGTAAAGGCCCTTTGTAAAACAAGCAAAAGGAGAGACCAGACAGTTCAACAAGAGCACAACATCTCAAGAACCACAATCCCATCTTACAATTCAACAGTGACTGCTGAACAAATAACAAAGACCAGAATATGTGTAATTTACACTCCTAGAGGAAGAAAAAGAAATATAAACCCACAAGCATTAAAACATATTTCTTAGGAAGCATTTTGCCACTTGGCAAACTGATGCAAGTACCTTTCACATGCAGAATTAGTCAGAAAACTTCAATAAACACATTTTATTTCCGCATACTGAAGTAATTTGACTCTGAGTAAGTTTTTAAACAAGCTTTAACTGGAACAAATTTAGGGCTCTACACAATGCTTTTGGGACAGGGAGTCAACGTGTGTGGTGGCCACTGCATAGAACAAAGAGAGCAAGAACAGAGGTGCCAATGGAACCATCAATAACATTATCTTAATTAGCAGGCTACTAAAAAAAAAAAAACAAAGGAAAATGTAAAAAAAAAAGGGTATTGTGGCTTCGTCTGCTCACAACACCCAGTGCCACAAATGTAGGCAAAGCCTAACAAACCATCCAGCAAGAGTGGAAAGGTAGCACTGGCTTTTTAGAAGGAGCTACAATCAGCAGAAAGCAGCCACACAAATATCAACACCAGCACCAAATGCACCGCGAGGGAAAAGCCTGGCATGCCAGAGCCAAGGGGATTATTCCTGTCTTTTCTTCTACACCTTGAATTCAAAACTTTTTAGAAAATGCAAAGAACTGGAGACCATCCAATGCCAAAGGCCTGTACTGACCAAGCCTTTTCCCTCATTCAGTAATGAAACATTGTCGATTTGTTTCAAAAAGTAGTTTTTCTTCTTCCAGCATTATTTTCTCCCTCTTTCCATCCTCCTCAAACCCAGGTGCAGAGTGACTGCACCAGCCCCAGGCCTGAGAGTCTCCAGCCCTGCTACAGAGGCACCACGTGAGGGATCATCTCCCCAGAAATCAGGCTCAGCCTTCATTCCCAGCACCTCAACTTTCACCCCAAAGCTCCTCGTGTTCCTCAGTTTCTGCCCCAGACTGTCACTCACCCCTTTGTCCCCACCAGGTCCACCCTCACTCAGCCCTACAGCAGCACCATTCACCCTGAGCACTGGGTGAGCTAAAAACCAGCAGGAGGGTGGATTTTGGCAGACCCAGCAGCTCTCCCTGCTCTCTGCATCCCCATCCTGTCCTTTCCCAGCCTCTCCTGAGCTGCTCTCCCACAGAAGCTCCTCAGTGTGAAACCACAGCTTCCATGACCTCACCCATAGACCCGGAGGTTGGGCTCGGTACCCGCCAGAGAAACTCAGCAAACCCACTCCACCAGTCACTTAACACTCTGCTTCATTTTGCACTGCAGTTCATCACACTTTGGAAGGACATAAATTCCCTGAAAAGTGAGTGTTTGCCGGGGAGAGGGCTCTCCCCTGGTTCTGCAAGCACAGCACATCCCCAGGCAGCCCGTCCCGCCGGGGAGCTGCCCACAGCTTCACCCACTTCCCACACCAGCATTTCACACTCTTCCACTTGAAAGCAAAAGTTCAGGCTGGTTGCTTCAATAGCTACGACAGAAATATCCAAAAAGTAATGAGTTAATTGAAGTGTTGCTGCAGTGAGGCTTCCCAGAAGGCAGGATTTCAGATGGATATAGCAAGGGGACAGTGGGAAGCAGCGAATGCTGCTCCAGCTTGGAGCAATCTGCTCACCCACCATCCCCTGGCCTTGGTGTAAAATCACAATACAGCCCTGGGAACACCTGCTCAACTGCCCTGTGCTGGCTTTCTACAGACAAAATTGATTTCATTATGTACATGCTGGTAAATCACTGTGAAAGAAACAAAGAAATGCCTCCGCTTGGTATTTGTGCAGCTACAGGGTGGTGGGGATTCAAACTGCATCTTCCTTGCCAAATAAAATAAATTATGGGAAACCAAAGGAAAGCCACTGCTGCTTGCACAGCCCTTGTCTGGGCAGGACCCAGTGTAAAGTCCATCTGCTTGACCTCCTATCTCGCTGGTTGATCAAGGCTGACCAAAGCACGGGCCAGCACAAGGCTGTACTGACCATGGCTCTGCCCACAGCAGAGCACCAATTAGCCCGTGGCTGAGGTGGCCACAGAGAACACAAACCCCACACTCTGGAGGTCCTGGCACGCTGGGTCCCACAGGGCCAGGCTGCCCCTCCCATCCCCTCTGCCTCTGTCACTGCTGGTGGGGCAGGAGGAATGTCCCCTGTCCCCTCCTCAGCCCTCCACACAGGGGTGACAGGGGATGGAGAAGGACACTGAGGGAAAACACCAGTTTAACCACGTTTCTGATGCCAGCAAACTGGGAGCCAGGAGGTGCACAGCATCCGTGACCCATAAAACACCTTCACTGTGCTTCTGAGCCCAGCAAACCAGACAGGAGATGCACAGGGCCCATAAAACACAAACCACACTTTTGGTAGATCATTTTAAAAATAGTTTTTGCCCTTAAACTGGAAAAACATATAAAATAAAAGGCCATTAACTGATGAATAATTACAGGCTGCTGAATGCACTGCTCCTGCCATTTGTCTGAAGCCCAAATGCAGCAGCCCGTGCTCAGGTGGAAGGGGATTACGCTGCCATTTTCTAATAACACACCTTCAGCAAATGTCTCACGTGCAAGGAAGATCAGATTCATGAGCTACATTAAATTATTCTTTTGACCACAGATCAAAGTAAAACGTGCTCTTAAAAGAGTGGTTTAAATATCAGAAGGTTCAACTCTTTAACTAAGCTCTGTTACATCATTTAAAGTATTGAGTTACCCCCGTTCCCAGCCTAAGCTGTGCTGGTAAATGAAGCATGACCAGGCTTTGAGCGAGACACGTCCTGGAACACACAGCAGGATTTATAACTTGCTGTACAGGTTGCCACCAATAAATCAATAATCCATACACACACACAGGCGTGTTTCAGTGTGAGTTCCATGAACTTGCCGTTTGAAAAAATCCCCAACAAACTCAAGGGGTTTTGTTTTTATTCTAAGTGAAAATGAACTCGTTGTTCAGCATTTAGTTAACTTCTCCCAACTCCTAACTACACTGTCTTCTAAAACAAAAATTCACAATTTTTCTTTGATGAAATGTGTTATTAATTTTAATTTTTTAAACAAGGTTAACCATTGCAGACTGAGTCCATCCCAGGCACCACTCAATAATCCTTCAGTCTACAAATGTAATTTCCAATCTCAAAGCTATTTCAGCTGTTTCCTAACATTGGGTATAAAATATTTACCAACAAAAGTATAAATACACACTGAAAAAGCAACCTAAAAATACTTTTAAAACCACATTTCAACAAAGTAATTCCTTAAGGGATGGGAAAAAATTACCATGGACTTGAACTAATCACCTCATGTTTTGCTCCCTTCTCATGTTTTTGGGCACTGCAGAAATGGGATAATGGATGAATAAACTATCCTACCATGACAAATATGGTTTGGAAAGATGGGGCTGGGCATAACTTGGAGTTTTTTGTTGTTATAAGTTTAAAATCCTAAACCACAGGCATGTGCACGAGGGAAAACCTATAAAATATATAATGGAAATGCTGTCCAGTGGCCCCTTTCTAGCAGGCCTGATTTCATCTCCCCTTTTACTGCTGATCCACATTTAAATTCTGATTTTTTCCTTCACTGGAGGTCTTTGCTCCCTGAGGAAGAGCTGCTCAGAGCAGTGGGCACGGGACAGGGACAGGGACATGGAGGAAGCTAGATGGGGAACTTGTGTTAAGAAATCAGTAGTAACAAAAACAAGATCAGAAGAAAATTACTGGCAAATGAAATTGCTGTTTGATAAACAATTTAAGCAGGAAGAGTATTTGGCAGAGGGTTTCCAGGGAACGGTCCTTGACTCCTGACTAACATGCTTCCTCCCTTGGTCTGGGTTTGTTGACTTTCTGGGCATTGCTGTAAGGTTTAGGCAGTTTCCCATGATGGGAAAAATACAGCTTTTTTTTTGCTTTTTTTTTTTTTTTTGAGAAGTTGCCTGTGAATGCAATTGGTGGATGTTTTCTAAAAAATTATAGATATAAATAGGGAATAAGAAAGCAACAATTTCTTTATTTAGGCTTTTTCTACTACTAAAAAGTCCCATTTAGGCATCTTAGTATCCTTTCAGATCTAAATCTCAAACACTGACTCAGTTTGGCATGACAACACACGATGAGAAATGCATATCTGGCACTTAATGCAAACATGACATATTTTGGACAATCAAAAGAGAAGACCAGATTTTGAAGCCTTTCAGAGAGTTTTTACAGGTTTTTATGTTTAATCTGGATGATTACAGTCCAGCATAAATAAATACCAAGCCCACTTGATGCTGAACTGAAATCGAGAGGCAGAGGCGTGGAATGCAGAATGCCTTTTCTAGGTGTTTCCCAACAACATATTGCAGTACTTAGTTAAGCTCATTTTCTGTGACATGAAAAGGAAAATAGCAGAATTGACTCATGAAGTAAAATTAGCTGATGTACAGTCACAAGGAGGCCGGATTGGAGCTGACAGCAGCCAGAACTGCATTTAACAAAAACTAACATGCTTCATGCTAATAATGGTGCTGGTTCAGAGCCACAAGGACTATTCTCTGTATTTTTAACATGGACTGACTGTTTTTAAAGCAACATTTCTAACAGCATACCCTGAACTGTACAACAGGAATTATTTAAAGGCCTTCCAGAAGTGATGTATTAAGAAAGGCATTTGTAAGATAGTTTTTAAACACTGCAAATCTGGCATTTCCAGTCCAGAGATGCCTCCCAGGAGGAGCACCAAGTCATGGACAGCCAACATTTACTTGCTCCATGACCACAACTAAGGTAGACTGGACAATCAAAACACTTTTTTAAGCAGAAAAAAAAAATGTTTGGTGATAATTTACAGAATTCCTTCACTAGTCACTGTAACAAATCACCCCAGAATGAAAACAACAGATTTAGCTGCAGTGGCACTGTCAACCTCGCTATGATACACTGGCACTAAAAAGTCCTTAATTTTGGCTATCAAATACAATTTCAATTTCTTGCACTTTAGGGCAGTAAAAACAATTCTGTGAAGACTCAGTGTTTACAATCCCGCAGTAAAGAATGCAGCTGTCTCAATCAGTGCTGATTGTCTGTTAATTAGCTGAGTTTTACAAGCTGATGGAACACATTACTTCACTCCCTCCCCACGCTCAGAAAGAAACTACAAATACAGTTATCTCCAGTACAGTAATTTTTGCTTCCTGACAGTTTGGGGAGGTAGATGAGGTACCAGGGACACAAGTGATCTCGATACCAAGAAATCATTTCTGTTTGTGCCTTTGCCAGCCACGGTGTCATACAGTGACTTTCAGTCCATATATATAAATACACACACATCTCTCTGTCCTGTATGAAAACTGAAATAAGAGCACAGCTTTCTGATAAAATGGAAACACCTCCCATCTCTTTTGCTGTGGCTGAAACCAAGAAGATGATCTTCAAGGTCCCTTCCAACCCAACTGTTTTATGATTCTAGGATTATCTGAGTCCTTTAGGAACAAAGGTTAGGTCCTCATGAACAATTTCCAATCTGTATTATATATTTAATTAGAAACACATTTTTTACCCCAAACCAGCATGGAATTTTGTGACATAGAGCAGCAAACGGCAGGTTTTTAATGATATCAGAAGGTGCTGATGCCATTTTCCATCCCCATGTGCTTTTTCAGCAAACCACAAATAAATAGCTGGATTACCTCTGAGCTGCTCTCTCAGATTCACTGCCTCTATATCTCCATCCTTTATCTAGACACTCTTGAAGAGAAGCCAAATTTTAGCTTTCATACATGCAGACAAGAGCTTGGACACCCTGATCCAAATGCCAGCAAACACTTCTGCTGAGAAAACCGATGGAGCACTAGAAAGCCCCAGGCCTGACAATATGAAACCGATCCAAAAATGCCTTTTTGAGATGACACAACATGCTACACATCGTATCAAACAATTGAGGTTTCACTTTGAAACTGATTTTCTTTCTTGCTCATTTTAGATCCTTCATGATTAGGAAAAGAAAAAAGATGTAGCTAAAGAACATCTATGTGTTTAAAAGAAAACTCATTTCTGGGTGTACACGTAGCTACTAAGCTTATTGCAGAAGCAGCAAGTGAACAAATATGAAACTCCACAAAACCATGGAATTATCAGACCACCAGAGCTGGGTTTTGGCACTGTATCTGGGTGATAAGTACTAAGGACAATCTAAATAAAACAGTATTTTTTTTCTACACAAAGACATCTGTAGACATCTGCTCTAACAGCAGCATCCCAGGGAGCCTAAAACATCTTACAGCTTTTCAGATTTCAGGCCACAAAAAATATGAGAGTTTAATTTTTGCATTATGGACAGGCATCCAAAGCAGATCACTGAGAACACCTTGCAGAAAATTCTCTGGATGCACAAAACCAGCACTGAAATGCAGTGGCCACCTGATGTTAGAGATGTAAACCTGGACAACGAGGAACCAAGACCAACAATCACTAGCTAATGCCTGAGTATTTTCTCAGCTATTGTTTTTCTCGTAAGTTTAGCTAAATCATATTTCTCAACCCTATAAACACTTCTTTCACAATACTCTGCAAAATGGCATTTAGAATCTGATCCTGGCTTCCCAAAGTTCTTCTGCAGACCAGAATAAAAACGGAGGGGAGGGGTGAGTTAGGTTTAGTTGGGAGGTTGTTTATTTGTGTATTTCCTAAATAAAGGTTTTATTCTGATACTTCTTTGGCATGTTTAGTTGTCTGTCCCAGTGTGAGAGCTGCCTTACCCACTCAGACCTGAGGACACCTGCTTGGCTTCGCCTCTAAACACCAAACAAAAACACCTTTGCTGAACATGCAGCATCAAGTGCTGCATTTACATCCCTGACTTTTACTGCTACTCCAACGCTTCCTTGGCTTTCACGTGCCAGGGCACAGACAGCTACAGCCCTGGGAAGTTTCACCAGAGTTCCTCTTGAATGGGTGCCATCCCCTTGGCTGCCTGGCATTGCGACATCCCAGTTGCATCCCATCCCTTCCCACACGGGGAGGAGGCAGAGGTGTGAGAACGCCGGGGACCAGGGCTTGGGGCTCCAGGGGAATCCGGCCAGGCACCCACAGGAATGTCAGATTCCTGCTGGAAAACAGCAATTTGGGAAGGGATTGCTGGCTGCTGTTTGATGCATCCCTGCAAAGGAAGCACTGTTGGTGAGCCCTCAGTGCCCACTGTGCACATCATCTCTGGGAGTCTGATTGCAAATCAATCTTTAATCTTTGTGCTCCAAGTGCAGTGATCCACCTGCAGCTGCAGACTGAAAATCCCCAAAGGCCTTGCCAGCCTTTCCTCACCTCCCTCAGCATCAGCAGGACACTGCTTAGGGGTGAACTGGCTCGGGTTTGCTGTGGGATGGAGCCTGAAACGCTGGGAAACGCTTGGGAAGAAGCTCAGTTACTTCAGTTACTTCTCCAGGGCACCACCATTACAGAAGCTACAAGGCAAAACAACCACCTACACACACTTTCCTATTTTTGTGTAAAGCCTCACTTGATCTGCTGCTCTATCCTTCAGTTTTGTATTTGATACATTTCGAGACAGATAGATTATGCTCTAGAAATTTGTCCATGATAAAAGGGGAGAGGAACCTACACGGTGACATTGGGAATTATGCCTTCAAAGCAGTACAGGTCCTTCTGTGTCTCTGCCCAAACAATCATAGGGATAGCAAAAATCATCAACAATTAGATGAGAAATAGACCCAGACTCCTCTTTGCCCATCTATCCACAGGGACTGCAGCAGCCCTGCACTGCCTGCCCTGCTCCCCCATTACCACAGGTAGAGGATATCCAGAGAAATGATGCAAAATGCTTTTTGAGACTCCTGCAGTGTGCCCTAATCTTGTGCTTTAATCCAGCCCTTTGTGGGTAAGGAATAAAGCCACTGCTGCATTTTAATACTGACTACGCACATCAGTCAAAAAAACAAAATATACAAAGTGCCCTAAATAGTCAGCCAAAACAGAATGACAAAATTACACATTACTTCTGTCATTACATGCTCTCCTTTACCATATGTCTAAGGTAAGCAGAATGCCACCTACATAATGGATTCAGCCCTGGAGTAAGGCTGGACTGCCGAGGCTGGTGAACCTGAGGTAACACTCCATCACTTATTTACTGCATCTCTAAAGCATTTCAGATTCTAAGCTGAATATATATTTCACACAGTACCAAAACTTTTAAATATCCACAGGAAGATTTCATTTTTATAGGCAATAAACATTAAATCTAAAGGACTGGAACATAAAAAGTGTTTTAATACCATATAAATCACCTTTCCCTAGACAGAATAAATCTCTGAAGGTTTTAAGGACTGCAATATAAATTTTTATGGCAAATTATCTACATAGGAATTACTTGCACGAGATGCACTTTCACTTCTCCCTCTCATTTGCATAGTGCTGACAATCTTTTCAATCAAAACGTTCAATCCAATTTGGGAAGTCCAGAACACAATGTGCAGCAATGCTGGGCTCAATGCTGGGTGGTTGCTTCCTCCTTCTCTTCATCAGGAGTTTTCCAGCTGCTGCTCCCTCTGTCAAACACAGAGGCTGCTTTGCAGAGGTAAAAACTCCAATATGTAAAAATTAAGGCTCAGGTGAGTAGCCACGTCCTTGTGCAAAGCATTTGTCAGCTTTCCTAACACAGGAGCCTTCTACAAGCCTGGCAAGTAAGAGCTCACTGCATGCTGCAAGCAAAGCTCCTCTAAAGCAGAGTGACACAGTCTGAATTGGGAGGGTCTGAATTAAGCCAAACTCATCCTTTGGGATGCTCGGAAGGGGCACTTTCATTGCAAAGCTGGGACAGCACTGAGAGGTCATGTTGGGGGAATCTGTAGGAGTCTCAGTGCTCTGCCAGGACAAAGGCAGTTCGGGTGCAGGCCCTTCCCAGGCAGGACACCAAGCCTCATGCTGGAGATTCCTCCCATCCAGTGAGCCCGCAGTGGCAGGAGCTTTCCTCTGGGTGCCTCCTAAGGAGATGACACCCTCAGTGAGGTTTCCCAGCTCTGACTTCCAGTTAACCAGGTAATAACCACAGAAGGTGAGAGGCTGAGTGTTTTTCCAGGTGAAACAGCAAGAGCTCACTCCCAAGAGCTTCTGTCCAGCCCTGCTGGCACAAACATTTCCTCATGGCTGAAGCACAAACAGGCACAAGATGTGCAATTCCTGACTGTCCCAGCTCACCCATCCTCAAAGGACAGGCTCCCCAGAGGTGTGGTGTACCACTGTTACCAAAAATACTCAGGTTTATTCACCGTTTCATTACAGTAAAAAATGTGCTGACAACGGCCAGAATTAGTTCTTGGAAAACCTCCTGCTGCCTTGGAGTCAGGTCTGAAACGTGCTCAGGACTTCACTGAATCCTCCCCTCAGGGGAAGTCATGGTACATACAAAGTTAAAGCACCTGAGGAACAGGAAAGTCACAAGGGAAAAAAAAAAAAAGAAAAAGAAAAAAAAATAAGTAGGAAGTTTGCAAAGAGAGCTAAGAATAGCACTGCTTTATTTCCAATGTATATTTCCCTTAGAAAATATTTTCAGGACTTCTGTCCTACCAATCAAATTAAGATAACAGAGCAGAGGAAGAAACACAAGTCAGTTCCCAGACGGTTTCCTATGCTTCAAAGGTATTTATTTAATAAGTACCATGTATGGATAAAATGAGATCATCAGCCCAGTCATAAGATGGTTCTCCAGATTTTTAATGAAGCCCTGCAGTGTGTGATTTACAGAGTGATGGTTGGTGCATGCTGACTGCAGGAAGCAGCAGCCCCGAGTGCCTGAATGCCCGAGACTCAGAGGGTGTGAGATCTCTGCTCCACGAGGGCAGGGAAGAGACCACTGCAATGTATGAAAGTCAGGGACTTGCAAAATAAAAAATTACGGGGTCATTTCCAAGACACAGAGTTTTGGCCAATGAGATGAGGTATTTGCTTTCTATCTGATGAAGGAGTGAAGTGACATAAAGCTTTCTTCCATATGATTTCACAAGCTTTTATTACTTTCCTGAATTATCTTTGAATCTAGAGGATAGAATATTATTTTCTTTTGAAATATCAGGTTGTTGCTAGTCTTCCCACTTGTACAATCCACAAAACCTATTAACATTTTCAGTAATTAATGCTAATACTTGAGAAAAAAAGCCATTGTGTTAAGAAATGCTTTAACAAGATCAAGAAAGAAAACAAGTGCTTCTCAGACTGTACATAATTTATTTTGCTACATAATTATTTTTTTTTCCACAGAAAACCAAGTAGGGACTATGTATCACAATGTTCAGCACTCATCTTCATTATTCTCTTTTCTCTCTTTCCCCACAAGTGCAAATTTTACAAAAACATTTATTTTCTTCACACAGAAAGCTAAAGATGTACACAGGCCAGTTCCTCCCTGAACTTCCCTTTTGGGGGCAGGGAGAAAAAGGGGGGGAAAGAGCTTTTGGGCTTTTCTCTGCCCATACTCCTGAACAGTTTGATAGACAGATTTTTCTTTTCAATACTTTGAATCCAGGCCTAATTTATTTAATTGGGCCCCTGCAAGGATGAGTTTCAAATGCTCCAGGGTCACAAATATTTCTATTTTTCTATTTGAGGCCCACAGTGATGCAGCTTTGCCAGGGGGGTATCAAGGCTGGCTCACCTGGCTCTCCAAACAGGGTAAGGGCACTGGATGAGTTCAGCACACAGGAGCAAGAACCAGGACTTCACTTTAAGCCAGGCTGATGAACTTAATCATACTGGAACCAAGACACCCTGAACTGGAAAGTCTGAGTCAAGTTGTGGCTGCTTTCCCAAACAGATCATGAAAGAATATTCAGCCCTAAACTTAGAGCAGCTCAACTATGTATTTTATAGGATATTTATCTATGAATCAGCAGATCACAGACTTGAAGGCCAGACATTCTTCCCACTCCAGCCTTTAGTAATTTGATTAGGAGAGCCAAGAAAGAACATGCTGAAGAAGTTTATACCAGTTCTTTTCAGAGGAAAAAAAATGAAGGGTTAAAAAAAATTAAATAATTAAGGAAATCAGCAAGCCTGAAGCTAGCAAATAGAGAAACTCCAACAGGAAGAAGCAGGGATCTGGGATGCCAAGGCAAACCACGCTTGCAGCTTTGGGGTGGGGTGGAGGGTATCTCTAAAACAACTGCCTTTTAAGTACTTTGAACTCACTGTCAGCCCCCCTGGCTAAAGCACACAACCAAAAGGCAAGTAAATTCCTTGGAAAATGAATAATTCTCAAGATGAACTGAAAGTTGAACAAAGGTTGGGTGCATGGGGCAGAAGGGCCCTTCAAGCCCACAGAATTCACAAGGATTGCTGATCTCAAGCTGCACTTGGCAGATGTGGCTCCGTTCCCCCAGCCCCTCTCCTCACGTAAACTCACCACATTCCTTCACCACAGTGAGGGTTTTCCACCCAGGAAAACTCCCCAGCTGAAGGAAAAAAAATAAAAATCCACAGACCATTGTACATCCTGCTATAATCTGGCAACACAAGGTGGCACAGGCTGCTCAGCCTTTTGGGAAGTTGGTTCTGTCCACCAAATTAAGATTCTGCTCTTCTAAATTAGAGCCATTTGAACTTAAACATTGCTGAAAATTAATGTAACCCAAGGCTGCCCACAGGCACTCCCAGCAGCTGGGAAATGGCTCCTGAGCCTGAAGAAAGGCAGCACTTTGTGTGGGGATGGCTGGGGGACCAGAGGGACGAGGCTGGGCTCACTGTGCTCTCCATGGCTCTGTGCAAAGGCTGTGCCCAAGTGTCCCCAGCAAGCACCAAAGTGCAGTGTGGGCCCCAGGCTGGGCACTTTGGGCACAGAAGGACAGGACAGAACCTCAACACTGGCACCTTCTTCAGTTCCTTACCCTAAAATAATGTGGGTGTTTGTGGAAAACTGCAATCCGAGGCCTAAACCACAAAGCTTTTCTGGATGGTGCTGACAAGACCAGAGCATCTGCTGTCAAGTTTAACGAGTTCCCCCAAAGCTACACACAAACCTCAGAGAAATCTGTAAAACAAATTTTTTTACCCTTCTGGGTCAGTTCTGGAGTTGACTTTTCCACAGCCTTTGCCCCTAAGGGGAGCCTCAGCTGCAAAGCAGCAGCAATGGAGACACATGGCATAAACATGAAGGTGCTGTGAGAGTTCTCTGCTGCTCAGAACTTCAAGGATGAAATTTTTGAATCCGAGCCCACCTCCGAAAAAGATAAGGTTTGCACTGCCATCAAAACCCAGACAGGATACCCAGTGACTTCTGGGCAACTCATCTGGCGTGGGCTTGTCTGCTCAACCATATGATCAAACCCCATTATTCCTCTTCAAATACACGCCGTAACTTCTCCTCAAGCACAAGTTCTCCCCCATGCAGCAGCCAGAAGGGAACACCCTCTGGTTCTAAAGAACAACCCAAATGCTTCATCCCCTCCCTTCACACCATGCAACACCCCAGACTTCACCTAACATCACAGACCCAGCAAAAACAGCCTGAAGTCTCCCTGGCTCAGGTATGTATTTTGGATATAACATCAGGATTAAAAGTTCTTGCTAAGATCCAGGGCGTGCTGTTCAGTACTTCTAAAATACCTATTATGATCTAAAGAAAACCATATTTCTGTGTGAGTAATGACACAGTGTGCCCTGGGAGCCCTTCCAGTGCCGGGCTGGGGCTGAGTGCTCGGGCAGGGCTCTGAGATGAGCTCCTGGGCCAGGCTCAACCCTAGATGGCACTGCTTATCACTGCTTGGCACGCTGCTCCCTGCCTGCCCAGCCCTGCCAGAGAGCACTCTCATCATGCACAGAGTATGCACCAGAGGTAGACACTGACACCTCAGCACCCACGGGGCTGCTGGGCAGCTGTCCTGGGCACAGGGACAGAGCAGCAGCCCCAGGGCAGGGACACCGTGTCACTGACACAGCCAGAGCTGAGCACCCTCTGCCACACAGGGCTGGGACTGGGGACAACCACTGCTCAGCCAGCAGAGCCCACTGGGGACATCTGCTCCTGAGGAGCAGCTCCGAACGTGCCTTCAGGACAAATATCTAAGGGGATGCCTTGCTCTAGAAAGTTCATTAACAAACTCCCAAATTATTAAATAATCCACTGCAGAAAAATGCCATCAGGAAATATAAGAACTGTGATATTACAGACATCCAAACACTGCTCTGTTCTGTACAGCAGAATCACAGAATCACGAGGTTGGAAGAGCCCTTTAAGATCATCGAGTCCAAGCCATGCCCTAACACCACCTCAACTAAACCAGGGCACCAAGTGCCACATCCAATCTTTCCTTAAACACATCCAGGGGTGGTGACTCCACCACCTCCCCAGGCAGACAATTCCAATACTTTATCACACTTTCCATAAAAAACTTTTTTCTAACATCCAAAGTATATTTCCCTTGGCACAGCTTAAGACTGTGTCCAGAAGGTGCCAGATCAATTTTACTTTAAATTTAATTTACTCAAATACATGCCAGAATTATCCTATCCAAACCACTGTGAAAGAATTAAAATTAGATTTGATCATGGCTATTTTCAGAATACCCCATGACTGGCTGGTGCTTTTCAGGTAACACATAGAGTCGCCATGCTAATCCCTCCTCCTCCCCCCTTTTCCATTTTTTAAATAATTGTTCACTTTTCTACAGAAGCAAAGGATTTTGTCATTTCAGGACAGACTCTAGGGCTCTCATTATTTTCTGCAGAAAACTCTGATGTAGGAACAAACAAATCCTCTCCTGTTGCTGCCCTGAAAGGATCTCAACTCCAGTTGACAGCACAGGGCTCTGCTCTCCAGTTTGGAAATGTCCCCTCATCCCTGGGTGTGCAGCACCAGCAGAACTGGGCACCATTTGAGGAAAAAGGGAATTTGTTGTTCCCCCATCACACGCAGAAATTGAGAAAAGGAACTTACCATGATGCTTTTTATAACCTGTGATGTTGTTTAACTGTCAGAGGTTATTATAATTTCAGGTAAGATTTGATAATAGTTTTGACACAGAAACACAGGTACTTTTTTGTTTTCGGGAGATTTGAAATGACAAATCAACCCACTGTCAGTTCATGGTCTTGCCTCTCTACTCTGATTTATTTACTTATTTCTACTGTCAGTGAGCCAAGCACTGGGGAACAATATTTGTAAGGGTGACTCCCTATAAACAAGAGGGACTGGGACTTGCTGGAAAACAAGTCAGGAATGCTCAGTGCTCCCTTCACATGTTCATCACCCACCCTTCCCTCTGCACTCCAACACCACCCTTCAGCAAGGGGGCTTCTGTTACCACCAAAGAAATCTGGTAAGGGAAAGGAGTTCATTTCCACCAGGTTTAGCAGCACAAGGCTGACAGGGGACTCTGTTATAAGTGCCCAATTTGAGTGAGAATTCCAAGTTTCAACTTGCACAAAGTCCTTTTAAGATTCTCTGTCTCCAGACATGCAAAAGGAGGCCATCAAATAGTTAAAACAGTCATCAAATATGGCAGGGAAGTATTCCAAAGATTGATAACTGACAGGGCTGTTTAAGAACTGAAGTTTGAGAATTATGGTGAAGTTTTAAGGAGCTGATTTCTGTTCTTCTCCATAAAACCATAAAGTGGATTGAGTTGAAGTCCTTCCAGAGAGCAGAGTGCATTCACAACCAAGTCAATATCCCTCTTCCTCAGAAAAACTAATTAAAAGATGAATTGGCACTACTGAGCTCTGGGGAGAGGTTTAATGATCCAACTTAAAATATCTGGATAAAGGAGATATTCTGTTTACCAGAGAGATCCCAGGGTTTCTTGGTTTTTTTTTAAGAGTCTCAAACCTACATTAAAACATAACATGATCTCCCTTCATAATTAACACTGGAGTGACTAAGTCAGAATTTACTTAGTTCAAAGCAGGCACTGGTTTTTGTGCCCTTTTTACAAGAAATGTCACTAGATTTATCTGGGTAGATGGCTGCCCAAGTGGTGCATGGGCAACCCATGGCCAAATATAAATGGAAAGTATGAAACAATGTGGAATATCTCCTATTTGTATCTAAATCAAGAAATACAGTAAAGTCAAGCAACAAAGGACAAGTTTTTCATTTGACTAGAGCACAGACAAAAAAAGACATCTTTAAAACAAAAGGAAAAAAAATGGCACCAGATACACATCACCTTGCAGGAAATCCTGCCAGATAGCATCTGCTATACAAAACTGGGATTTTTCACTGCAACGACATCATTTGCATAGGTTGTCTTAAAAAAAGGAATGTCTTTGAAGAAAATGCTATCCTACCTGGCCCAGGACACTGCACATTGCAGGGCAAAGAAAAAAAAAAAAGAGGATTGCTCCAACAATTAAAAAAAAAAAAGTTATCCCTAATGCTTTACATTCAGTGTAAGAATGTGCTCAGTTTAACTACAAAGATAAGGAGAAGTTGAGAAACCTGTTTACATTTTTGCCTTTGCACAACCCTGTGCATGAGCAGCCCAGCAATAGTAACGAAAGTAACTCGTCACAAACAGCTCGAGCCTGCCAGCAACGAAAATTAATGGGAAGGCAAGGATTTTCTTTTGATGTTGGAAAGACTCCAGTAAAAACTGGTTTGTACATGGGAACATGGTGTCAGACTAGAAGAGAATCAGCTTGTCTGACTTGTGGTTTTCTTGACAACATTCATCTTCTCTTGGCCTGATAGAGAGCAATTAGTGCTTGTCAGTTGAATCATGTGTTATTAAGATCATTCAGGCATTTTTTAATTATGATTACCTAAACAGACAGCAAAAGAAATTCTCAAGCAACTCTAACAATCCACTTCCTTTTCAGTTGCTTCCAAGTCTTTTCTCCTTTAATGTTTTAAAGTATGGGGTTGAATTTTACCTGCGAAGACCTCGGTACTTTCTCCATTTTAAAAATATTTTTAAAATTTTTTTTAGCCACTGTAGCCTAAAATCCATGAACTACCACTTTACCAGGTGCTCTGAGTAACGATTTTTTTATTTTTATTGCAGTTCAAAAGTAGATCGGTCTTCTCTAAAGCCAGTAAGCTGCTCAATATGCCAAGACTTGTTTTAGAACACCTAAAACAATGCCTAATAGGTTTGTAATGATACAGCATTCCTGATACATACTTCTTTCTTTCACCATCGCAGATTTCCAATCAGGATATGAACAGTGTCAGGAATGACATCATCCTTGGGTGGTGTTTCAAACTCCTCCCCAAATAAAATGGTTCCTTATCACTGACTTGGACAGTTTTTCCCACTGTAAAAAAAGCTAAAAGCAAGACAAGACTAGACATAAAGTTTCTAGTTATTTAAATTCCAGATATCAGAGTAATTGGATTTTATAGACTTTGCACAGATGAGATCAGGACAGCTTCAGTCTTAGGTCTGAGCTTAGCACACCACTTCTAGAGCAACACTATTACTTCTTCCCTTTGGCATTTCTCCCTTCTCTTTATCAGGGGATTTTTTGAGTTGCTAAATTAACATTTCCTTTTTTTCTTTTTTTTTTTCCCTGCCTGCTGCAAGCCTCGGCCCCCAGAACTCGCGAGCTCTCCTTGCAGCACCATCTGCTCCTGCACGAGGCCAGCCAAGGGCCTGCACAGCATCATTTGGGAATTGGGAAATTAAAGGTCCCAGTTCAGTGGAAACCCTGATATCCCTGTGAAGCAGCACTCAGTGCTCTGGTGAGTTGTGCATTTTCTCTGCGAGAGGAGCTGTGTTAAAAGGAGCACACATTTCCAAACAAACAGGGTAAATATTTAGTGTGCACCTTGATTTTAATAGGCATCAAAATCCTGCTCCTAAAATGAATGATATTCAAGTATCTATTACCAATTCCCAGGAGTACATCTAATGAAGGATCCTTGAGGATTTTTCTTTTTGGAATGATTCTTCACATTTGTTTGCAGCAACAGCAGGAAAACAGAACAGGCACAAGATGACTCTGCCTGCATCAATACCGTATTTAATACTGAATTTAAGGGGGTAAAGTCTCATACAGGGAATAGCCAATATTTTGGGAAGAAAACAGACGATAACAGCCAATTTCCTGGAGTGGAACAGATGCAAGTTAATGGCACATTTTCTAATAAACACCTAAAAGCTTATTAAAATGGCAATTGGCAGATGAAGGATAAAGCAAGTACTCTGCACATGCAGGAAAAAAAAACCAAACCAGAATTCTTAGCGTTATTTTAATTTAATTTTGGTTCTCTTATGAGCCCTGGTTCCAGTATATTGAGTGTCTCATTCTTCCATTGGGGAGAATCTATGGACTATTTCTGAGGTTCTGTGGAGAAAAAAGGAAATTACTCATTTTTGGCTCAGCTCAGAGCAGACCATTATTTGCAGGTTTATGAACTATTATGGAAATATAAAAGCTGAAAGAGGCAATGCTGACCAAACCACTTAAATCTCCAAGTACAATTGCTGATCCCTGGGAAGGCAGATAGAAGACTAAAGTGACATCCAACACTGCCATCATCTTGGTTTCTCTTTGCTGGCCAAGTTTATAAAAAAATCAGCATTCTGCTTCCTAAATTAAAAATCTGAGTGAATCCTTTTGCTGCAACAGCTGATCATTATCCCCAGCAACTACCATCATCAACATCAGATTGGATATATTCAAGGCATAGTTAAATAGGTCTGAAAAAAGTAGAAATGGGAAGAAACAGGAGTTTTTACCTTGGATTCAGCATCCCTTAGTAACAGGCTATTCTGAGGAACCTGATGTCCCCATTTCATTACTCAGCCTGTGCCTACCTTTAATAACTTCTCCTACTCATGGGTGATGTAGTATTTTTATACAAGGTTTGTCTTTTGCATAGACTTGAAATATTTATATGTTTAAAAAAAAATCATAGGAATAGAAATTTCCTGCAAGATGCTGCTTTATGGTTTAAATAATTTAGGCCTATGATAACTACACCTAGAAGCAGTGCACACATGAAAGTTACAGAATTGGTTTTTTATTTAGGAAGAAACTCTTGGAATGACACCTTCTACCGAACCTGTCAAAAACGAGTATTCAGGATACTCCAGTCACTTAAATTCTTATTCCTAAAACCAAGGGTAACATTAAAAATGAACAGCAAGACAACAATTTAGCTGCTGCAGGGAGTTTCTGCATCAAAATGTCTTGTAATTTTTGGTTAAGATCTCTCTGCTCTCTGCAAGAGGGCTAAATGACAAAGGAACACACTCCCATCATTTAAATACTGTGCTTGGCAGACAAACACACACACGAGGCTCTTACTCAGTGCTGCCAAACCTATTTTGAGTCAAAACCTCAAGCTCTCTGCAATGCTGTCCAGTAATGCCACCTTTAAGCAAACTGGTTCTTAATACAGTGCTGGGGTTTGATTGTAGAATCAAATTCCTCCCCCCGCCTTTTCCTGTAAATACTCACTCCCTTTGGCTACCAGTAAAAGACTTGAGCAAACCAATTCTTGCTGAAACAAATTACATTGCTCAGAAATTCTTCGTTTGCAAGATAGAAAGGGCTGTGCCTGACGTTACCACCCCCAATGGCAAACTCACCTTCTGTTAACCAAGCCCAGCTGCAACAAATACTTCATTCAACTCCCTGCTCGAGACAATTCCTGTTCTGCAGAAAATCGTCCCATATTTGCTGTCATCCCTCCAATTCTTACAGAAATTACCAAAAGGATGTCAAGTATACAACAACTGTGAACCCTACAGTCTATAATTCTCCTGCTTTTCCTGCTCCTTAGCCACTTTTAGTTACTTGTTTAGTGTATTATTCATTCCTGCTCCCAGTCCTCCTCCTCCTGCTGCTGCAGATAATCCACTGATGTTGATATAATCCACAAATACCATCAGTCACATCAGTTTGTGCTGCTGCCTTGAATGCTGCAGCAGAACTCTCCAGGATGCCACTTAGATTAGCCCACGATGTTCAGGCAATGACTGCAGGGCAGCCACCTTGCTGCTCATTTGGGGGGGGTCACTCACAAACCCCATGAGCAGCTCCTGCCCACTCTGGCAGCCTCGCTCTCAGGGGATCTGAGCACAGCACAACTCGCAGCTCCCGGGGCACCAACAGAGCCAAACACTCACTCTGGATTATTTTAAGCACACAAATTAATCCCTAATTTTAACAAAACCCGTAAGAACACACCCAAGTCAGAATATCTGTAACAAAGTGCACTCGAAGAACAATGAAGTTAATTTGACACCGGGTGCTGATTTATCTGGAACAAAACAGGACCTTGGAGTACTGCAGAATATTTTCATTTACAAGTGAAACCCCGAAATCTCGAGCACTGTTTCTATGATTTTCACTAGATTCACTTGGCAGCAGAGTGTTCCTAAGGTGGCAACCAACCCCCAAAAAAGTGAGGTAAGCAGAGATAACTGAAAAAGATAAGAGGCATTTTTCTCCTGTTAGTTTACACTCGCAGGAGCTGCTGCACATGCACGGTTCCCTGCCTTGCAACTCCTCTGCACCACAACAGTGGAGAGAGCTGCATTTAAGAAAATGTAATTACAAGACCACAGAGAACAAAAGAACTGACTAGAAGGCAAAACTCATAAACCTGGTGATGTCTGGGTTCGCTGTGTGAAGCAGAGTTGGGCTCTCAGGTGAGGACAGACTTTGGAGAGAATTGAGAGTGAAAGTAAAAGCTTCACTGATGTTGCCAAAAATGCCACTCTGTAAAAGCATCTCCTAATCCCAAGTTGATTCAAAAATATCTTAAAATTATTCAAAATTTTGAGCTGCCATTTGTCACATACTTTATTATTTTAAATATTTTTATTTATTTTAAAAACAGTGTTTTGGAAGAGTCCAGACAGATCCTTCTCATTAACCTATAGGATTCACTAAAAAAGCACAATTATTCTAGAATTCCTCAAGAATTTTACAACACAGTTTCACAGAAAAAGAGACATTTATACAAGTAAACTTCTGAGAAAGTACTGAAATAGATTCAGGGGTTTTTTTTCCCTTCCTTCCTCTTTGTAGAGGGCAGAAAGGAGAATTTGTGCATTGTACTCGTCTGAAAATTCAACTCCAAATTTGGGAGAGGTTCAAATTCACCTGTTAACCAGCTACAGCACGAGCTGTATGAACACACAGAGAAGCCCTGTCCCAATTTAAAAACTACTGCTTTCAAAATAATTTGCTTACATATATAATTTATTTGCAGTGCCATCAAGAGCAGCTAAGTTGAGGCAGGCACGCAGAGCTCGCTTTGCAGCCTTCTGGTAGGTATAATTTAGCAGTCTGAAAGAAGCCCTCTAACTAATTTTGAAATGTTAAGCACAACCTCTTGAAATCTAAAGAAAACAGTGAAGCAAAGATAATCAACATAAGTATTTCTTTCACAGCTGAGAAACAGCCAAGTCTACATAAGCCCACAAGAAAACTCCACTATATTTTACAGAAAACCCAGAAAATTGAGCAGTATAGAATAAATGGATGGTCTTACTGCCTAAAATGAATGACACCAAACATACCCACCAGCTAAAAATACAGTAAGTCATCTGAAAATATATGCCAGGAATCTTTACAGTACCCTGCCCTCCACCCTAATCCATACCCTCTTCCCATGTTACTGTAAAAATTTAGGCAGTTTTTAAGGTCTGGAATCTTCACTGGCTTCATTAGGATCCACAGATGTTCCTTAAACATGTTAAAAAAAAGAAATCCAAGTAATTAAATATCTGAGTCTGTGTTTTCTTTAATAATAAATGTTTCTGCTGAAACCAGAATTAATTCTAAGGATGAGTAAAAGCCCTAAATATTAAGGGCATGAAGCCTGTCACTTAACTGTATTTATATTAAAGATTGAATCACCAAAATTAAAATATTACGGAGTTTATGGGAAGAAGCCATTACTTACTCTTACCTAGAAAATATCTGCCAACAAATTCAAATCTCCCAAAGAAATACCATCTAATGACTGGGAGAATCATTTCATTCACTACAAGACATTGCTATTTGAACACATTTATTCCTGCATTGCAAAACACAGAACTTAACTCGCTCATCACTTGGTAAAACCATTCTAAATCTTTTCTAAAAGGGCCCTATAATGACAAATCTAAGCTTGCAGCCAGCTGAGCTGTCAGAGCAGGCACGAAGGGCTGGAAATTTTATTCCCTGGAATGGGACAATCCACGAGCAGTTGGGCAGATATGCAACAGCCAGATCAGCTCTGCAATTTATTTTTATAAAGGGGGGAAAAATAGTAAGGCAGAAGAAGAATGGAAAAAAAAAAGTTTCAGGGATTTGCTTCAGAAATAGCAAAGATCAAGACCAAAGAAATCTAAAGTTGGCAGGGAGAAGGGGCCAGGTGGCAGAACATGCAATGCAGCAGCCACAGGCACTGAAGGACTTCAGTAGCAAAACCAATTTCCTAGCAAATAGAGGGACAGCAGAAAAAACAATTGTGATTTCCAACATTAGGAAAAATAGAGGGAAAATACCCTCTGTGATCTGCACGGGGTGAGTTTAAAATTAATGGACAGTTCCCATGAAAGTTACAGATTTTCAGAAGAACAGATCACTTCTATGTAAACAAGTGGCAGTATGAAAGTCTGAACTGACCTGCACAACCATTACTCATTTGCACTGGAGGAAATGGTGTTTTCCTTACTGGAAGGGGGAAAAAGAAAAGAAAGAGACACCACATCCTGAGGGATAAAAAAAAAAAGGCACTTCTTGTGCTAAGTATTATTAGAAAATAGATAAGCAATAAAGTTAGTTACAGTTGGACCAACAAGCAAAGAATACCTTTAAAGGCTGCACAGCACCAAAATACTATAAACAAGCACTGAGAAAGAAATAGCTGATTTCTGAAAAGCAGACATTTGTTCTCAGCAGCAGACTTTATTTTTCACTTCCTAGGCATGGTTCAAATCACGGAAACTCTCAGATTCTTCACTACTTCTTTCAAAAGCAGTTTGCTGCAAGAATCATTAACCCTAATTCTTAGCATCCTGTCTGATGAGAAAACCAGCAAAATGCTTGGAACTGGCAAAGCTGGGTGGGAGAATGGGGCAATCCCTGCTGGATGTGATGCAAAGCTCATGAGGCTTTTTCAGCTGGGGTTCAGCTGGGGGGTTTCAGCAGCCGGGCACTGCCTGGCACTGCAGCTCCAGGCCAGAGGAGCTGCCATGGGATCCTGCAGGGATCCAGGAGGCCTCAGAGCCACTGAATCTGATGGATGCAGGCATTAGCACAGCCATGGTGTCCATGTCTGCACAGCCTCAGACAAGACACAAAGATTTCATGGATCAGGGAAGAGGCGAGCACAGCCCTCCTTCCCTGAGCTGCCTCTCCGCACTCTGTAAATGTCTTTTTGTGGTCAAGTCGAGGGTAAAAGCTCCACCATGTGGGAGAAGCTTAGCACTAGCCCAGGTGAACGTGGTGTTTGCTCCATGGTGCATCCAGGGAGCATCACCCTGGAGGTACCAGAGAGCAGCAGGGCCACCAGGACACCCACAGCACCTGGAGACCCAGGGAGGGCTCCCAAGCCATAAACACCCCAGGACATTCATCAGTTTAGAGCACATTGTCACAGCACGGGGTACCCACACATCATTAATACCTGTCAATTATGAAAATGAGGGAGCTCAGAACACTTCCTATGCTTTTGTTTTGTGAAGGAGTAACTTTTTCCAGGGCCATGAATAATACTTGGTGCTGTATGACTGAAAACAGTGAATAATCGCAAAAAAAAGGAACCGTTCCATGTTCCAGTGAAGAGACAGCCTGCCAAAACAAACATATTATGGCTGCAGAGGAAAGTAATGTGTCTGTAATTTTAAACTCTGTCCACTTTAGTAGTTCAACAAGTTTTTATCTCACCCAAACAACAGAAGCAGTAACACATAGCACAGAACCTGCATGAACCGACCTGTAGTGGTGGTGGGGAGCAGCAGACAACTCAAATAAAATGAAACTTCATGATAAATCTACCTTCAGAGCCCAGTACAGTTAAGCTACACAAGCAGGATATTAATGCTAAGCAATTAGAAAAGAATATTTTAATAGGAATACTACCTAGTCTTTTATTCTCAAAAGTCTTCACAAAATTCATTGCCCCTGCCCTCCCCAAAAAAAATCCAATAATAATCTTACAAATAATATTAGAAAAACTGACAATGTTTTAGGATTGCATTTATGCACCAGTAAGAGGGAAGAAGCCTTAAGTATTCTTCAGCATCAGAGCAACCAATCTTAAAAGTGTATTTTAAAAGAAAATAATTAGGGAAAATATCTTCGTTGCAGAATTTAAACATATTCACCACAAGTTTTTTAAAAACAAGAGCCTAATCAGCATACAGGGACCGGGGTTTCAGCAGTGACTACAGATTTTGCAGGTGCTTTTCAGTAGCCCCATTTGAACAGCTCCTCTATTTATCCAGTTGATTAAGCACATGTTGGGAACAAGGCAGCGCTGCTGTCAGTGTGCACTTGGGAGATGCTTCCCAAAGCTGCCCAGATCCAGAAATTCCCATCTTCCAGCCTCACTACTTCAGCATGAACATGGGATCCAACACGGTGGGACAGCAAAACATGGAATGGTCATTCCTAAACAGCCAAAGCTCCATGAACGGTGCACTTGATCTCTGTTTGAATTTGTTTTTATAAATATGGGTATTAAGATCTGGTAGGTGGTGGCATCCTGAGGGTACAGTAAGGGGAGAGGTGTCTGTGATCCCTCACCTCCAAGCCTGAGGGTAAGTGGTAGATCCCCTGTCACTCTGCAGCAGCCACAGCCCCAGGGAAGCCCCTTTGACCCCTTCCACCACCCCAGCTCCCCATCCACGCCTCCACTTCTCCCAGGCCACTGCTACAATCCAGGGAGCAGAACAGGCTTGGAGAGCTCCACTGCCCTGCCCAGAGCGGGATACAGCCCTGGCACCTGCTCGGCCTGGCCACACCAACAGCTCCTCTGGCCTCCACCACACCCTGGCCTTTCCAGGGCAGGTGGATGGCCCGGCCCAGCCCCAGGGAGCTGGTCAGTCGTGGTCAGGAGCCCAGCAGAGCTGAGCTGTCCTGCCCTGCGCGTGGAGCTGGCAGAGACACCGCGGTTACCGGGCAGATCGAGACAGGTTCCCAGCGTTTGGAGAAGCGCTCCCGAGTTTTCAACACTGACATGACAAGCTGGCCAGGAGCCACCAGCAGCAAACCTCGCTGGGGAATGCTGCACGGAGCTCAGGGTGCAGCTCAGGAGCTGGGACAGACATCCAGGCACCCACCAGGGACAGCCACCGCCGGTGTCCCCCGGTGCCGGACACCCCCGGCACACACGGCGAGATCCCCGTGCGCGACATCGCCCCAACCAAGCCCTCCCGCTCCAAACCTCCTCCCTGGAGCCTGCTCCAGGCTGCTAAGTAGGTTGATTTTCAAGTATTTAATATCCAGTCGGATATTCAGCACTCTGGGTGGGAAAGTGGGGGGGGTGGGAGGGAAGGAGGGATAAAAATCAGGCTCCGTCATCGCTCCCAAGAGCGACTCTTATACCCACACAGCCACTTGGCACCAGCCAACCGTATCTCTGAATTTATGCTAATTCTGTCACTCATCATTACCAGTCAGTCACTCCGAAACCAGCTCTCTGGGAAACACCCCACTTCGGCTCTATCCTTCCTGAGGAAGGATGAAGATAAATTTTAAGAACTATTTTTTCTTCAATAAGGCTGAAACAGAGCTGAAGTTCCTGAGGCTGGTAGAAAAGGGTTGTTCCAATAAACACATGACACAAGCACCTGTTTCTTAAAAGAAAAACATTCTTTTCAGAACTAACTGAAACATTTTAAATGTCTATAAGCTCAGGCCACTTTCATCAGACACATTGCTCCCAACCATGTGACTTTTAGAGTCAAATCACCTCAGCTGGCACCAGGACCATTAATTTGGAGGACTGCACTCTGAGGTCAGCTAATGGCCCTGCCTCATCCACGGACGATTTAGGTGTCTTTGTTTTCACAGTGCAAAGGATCATTTCATCAAAGCTTTTACACAGCCACGCTCCATTTTAAATTCATGTTTCCCTTTAATCTACTCATCCCTCCAGCGAGCTCCTTCTCCAGACATGAGTGTCCCCACTGCATTCCCTGGAAAATGCTGCTTCCCACAACATCCCACCTGCCCTTATTGCTTTTATTTGCCCAGGGAACAGTTATTCACCACTTCACTCGTGCTAAGTTTACCACCATGGACAGCCATCATCTCTCCTATCAACAGGGGTGGAACTGTCCTGCTCCACAGCAGCCATGGAATGGGCCAGGCCTCTTGTGCCCAAACAAACAGAGTTCCACTGCCTGATCCCAGAGCTGGGGGTGATGGACCCAGCTGGCAGCTTCATCACAAGGCCACTCTTACAAAATTTCCTTCCTGTTTAGTAACACATGAACTTCTCTGTGTTAAGAATATGAATTATATAAAGGGTATTAACTAAAGCATTGATGAAATGCATGGGGAAAAGCCTGCAAAGCAAACTATTTACACATTAAAACACTGTGTGACTATTTGGATAAAATGCCTCCATTTACATGGAATAGGAAGCATTCAGAACATTTTATGTCTCATCTCAGGAGTTGCCATCATGCCAGAGTCTGCCGTGAAGCTGAAGCAAACTCAAGAGACATCCATGGTGAAATCACCATCAATACCTCCTACAGCAGTGAAATATTCATCAAAGATTTCAGCTACCTAAATTACTGACTTGCACTGATCCCACTTAACTTGTCAGATGTCTGATGATCCCAGAACAAGGCAATATATCTGTCCATCATCACTGATTTCAGTGGTCCGTAGGTTTTGGACTCACAACACCGAGCACTGGGGCATATTTTATTTATAGGCTCAGTGGCTGTAGAGCAGAATCATGTCATTGTTCAAACTGCTTAATCTGTCTCAGCATTTAAAATTAAAGTTGAAAAGAACCACTAGTGCTTTTAACTGTCCTTAAATTACATTAATTGCGTTGTTAAGCACTTTAACAGTCTTATGAAGGCAGCTAAGTAAATCACTGCTCAAAAGTAAGTCTGTACAAGCACCTCCCAAGCTCCACGCACAGGACGGAGCTGTGGATGCCCCAACCTGAAGAAAGAAGATTTTCCTCAAAGCAGAGGCTACTTTTACCCTTTGCCCAGACAATCTCTGTGTCAGCATCAACTGCTGGAACATCAATATATTGTATACATGGAGAGCACTGAAGTTATGCTGTCATAATTCCATTTACACCCTGTCCTGCCAGCAGGCAGCTGATGTCATACACCTGTATAGAACAGAAAAATTCCCAACCTAGAAATTTCTGCTGGCAAGAGATCAACAGGCTGTAATGAGCACTGAAAACAAACTATCCAGCCTTCAGCCAGAGCTCACTGATCTCTGCCTGAACTATTGCACGGGGCTAAAACTTCACTGCTCCGAGTGCAAAGATGTCACTGCCAAGGTCAGCAGCAGACTGAACAAAGTCAGTGCTGGTGACCAGAAACTTTGGATTTTTTGCTCTACAGGCTTTCTCTTTGGCATGTGCTTTCTCCATCCCATGTAACTGGAGAATGTACAGGTGTGGTGGTCAAACAACTCAACAGAAGTATTCTTGTGCATTATTATTATTCTTGTACCGACACGCAGAATGTGGAAGTTGCAGAAAATAGCAGCCAAATTCTTACAGCGACGACAGGCACAAGCTGAACCAAATACAGATCAGATTGCTTTAAGAATAGCAATTACATATATATATATATATATATATCTCACACATACATAATCTCACACATACATATATCCAGAGATACTCGATATACCGAGAAGAAACAATGGAATGAAATAAAGCAATCTGAAAGTTCCGAGCCATCTGTATATATACAGTGCTGAGTATCAAACCATCTGTATTATATTCTTAGATCAGCTAAAGCAAACCACTGGCACCAGTGCCAAGATTGGCAGCAGAGACGATTTGGATCGCCACCAACGAGAACGAGCTACCATGCCTTTTAGAATAAATTTTGTAGCAAACACCAAAAGGGTTGATCAACACAGATTATCACAGCTACAACAAGCCAGCTAGTTTAGAAAACAGCCTTTGCCATCCCACAGTGTTTGATTTTATGCCGTACGATAAACTCTACGCCTAAAAAGGAAATTCAGCTTCAGTGTCCCTGTCCCGCAGGGAAATGGCTCAAACCACTCCAGCAGGTTTTGCACAACAGCACCAAGCACCTGCACAAGGTGTCACCAAGCCCAAACCCCACATCAGCGACTGCAGTTCACAGCCATATTCAAGAACACCAAAACCCCTCAGGAGTCAGGTGAGAGGCAACTGTGCCCCCAGCTGAACCCTCAGCAGCATTTTCTGAGGCACATCCTTGGAAGGTCTCTTGCTCCAGTGTGGGACAAGGCTTGGCTGCCTTCCTTTGAGACACTCCAGCAGCACCAAGTGACCCACACTCATTTACTTCGTATTTCCAAGCCCAGTCTCCACCATTCTACAGCACCCCACCTCTCCCAGGAAATTTCATCAATCCTTTGAAGTCTAGCCTAAATTTCAAAGGCAAAAATGCCAAAATATCCTTGAGGATAAAGTTGCTGATGTAAAGAACACTGGCTAACCCCAATAATTTTATTTTCATATTTTAAAAGAGCCCAAAAATAACTATTCACCACCTTTTCCTCTGCCTGAGATTTTGAGAACAACCCGCCTACCAAAGAGTGTAATTCTCTTAGCACTAAGAATTTTGCATGGGTGGAACTCTTTAGCTAAAAGTGATGATAAATAACACCTCCTCAATCCTGCAATCTCCAGAAACAGTTTACAAGAACTAATACATTAGGTTGATTTGCAATGTTAAACCACAATTTCCCAACCCTCTGATGTCCACCTGAAGGATGCCAGGGGAGACATCAAGATCAAGGGAGCACAACACAAAGTTCAACTGTCTGAGGATCTTCCTTCCTCTCTACCTTTGCTGTTGTGAGAATATCTAACTGATAAGTTTCTGCGAGGAGAATTAGCAAATATAACACATTGCCACATCCTGAAAGCTCATGCATCACCCCTCCAACAGCCTCACAGGACCCTCGCTTTGCTGGGAAGCACAACACCAGCCCTAAGCTGAAGGTACGACCCTCTAATGACAGATTTTTTTTCAGCTTTTAACTTAGGTGTTAAATCAGCAAAATCAAGCAGCATTTTTTCAACCTTGTGTACAGTTTATGTACAAACTCTGCTAATTGGCAAAAAACCAGTGTACACAGGTTCAAGAACTTGCCTTCACATTCTTCTTACCTCTAGACCTGCCACACAAAGGCCCACACACACTTCCATCACTGAAATGGGTCGCATATGATTTCTTTAAACTTATGCATACACTCAATGTAGAGCACCTTCGGAAGAGTCAAATTAAAGGTATCAAAGAACACAGAATAATATCCTTTCCCCAATAAAATATATTTGCACTTTGAACTATGCATATTGTTTAACTCTGTTCAGAATCCTATTATGAGAAACTTATTTTATGAGTCTGCCAAAAAGCCTGGTTACCAGAAGCGTAATCACAGTAAGCAATAAAGGCTGACATGGAGGATATTTCTAGGCAATTACAGCAGGTGTTTTAAAGGCATAAAGCTGCAGAGTTATAAATCTATTTAGAGCCACAAATACAGAGAAAGTAAAAGGCAACCAGAAGGTTCAAACTCGCTCAGCAGACAAATATTGCTCCTTTTCCCCTGCAGAACATAGAGGCTGCAGGAACAAGTCCACTGTGAATTTCGGCAAGTCAAAAGAATAGAATATCAAATCCTGAGGTACAATAATCATTGCAAAATGAATGAAGTGCCTTCAAAGGAGGATGCAGCATACACACACACACACATACATATATATCTATACAAATAAAAAAAGATACAAAGCTCCAAGAATTCTTATCACTTAAGGACTGCTAGATCACTTTTAAATGTTGTTTCTTTTCAGTTAAGCAGGGTTGCACGTAATATCTTTGTGGCATGAAGAAGATTGAAAAGACAGTCTAATAGGGGGTCTATACAAAAAGTAATGTCCTAGATGTGACAAACCCTATTCAGACCTTACAAAAACTTGTACATGAGACGTATCTACAATGCAGAATTGGTGGAGGCAACTCAGGGAGAGCTGACTTGCCAACACAACACGTAACTTTACAGAACGATTGCTGGTTATCAAAGTTGCATAAGCCAAGAGACAACACCAACTATAAATATGACTACCAGCTATTCCACACAACCCCAAGCGTCCTGCCAAGCCCTCCTTCATGTTGTCTCTCACACAGACAAAGGCCTCAAAGCCATGGGACATCTGCCAGGGAAACAAATGAAGTTAAAAAACCAGAAGAACACGAACATGTACTAACCTAAACTTGTGTGTTCTTTCTTCCCAATTCCTCCCCCAACACCTCCCCCTACAAAGACGACGTCTCAGTTTACTGTACGCTTTTCCTTCTCCCAACCAGTCTTAACTCTTAGACCAATGTTTTAAAGTTTCCCTACCTTTGAAAAAATAATGTTCAGTTCTTAAATGTTTTGCCAGATCTGGACCACACCCTGCCCTCTCCCAAAATCTTGGTTGTTTGTCTCCTATTGCACATAATCAATTATAGCCCTTTCAGGTTTGTATTTTGCATGGTGGGAGCTGATCCAGAAAGGAGATTGTGCTTGTGTGAGCTTGTGTGTTTACACAAACACACGCACACGTACACACACCTTGACAGAACTGTTTTGTCTCTACAGAACTTTAGGGGAACTTCCTGAAACTGAGTTTTTCACCTGTAAGCAAATAAGCACTTGATAAAACAAAAAAGTAGCTGAAAATTTGCCTCTTACCAAGTCATGCAAATCACTTAAAATACGAAAGGAAAGACCAGAATCCGTCACTGTACCACCACAAGAACTGGGAATCAATCACAAGCAATAATTACAGCAAAATGCACAGAGACACCCGGCAGAGCTCTCCAGTTCCGCTGTACATTTCACTCTCCCCGCTGCTCCTCCCGGATTCAGTGTCAGACACCAAGCCCGATGTTTGACAAAAAAGGGATCCGGCAGATTGCCCACCAGCCGCAGCGTGTGCTGCCAAGTGAGAAATACAAGCTTGGAAACAGGCTCGAGATTCCAGCCAGGACAGCAAGGCTCGGAGCATCACACCAGTGACATAACTGAGCGTGCTGGGGAGAGGCTGCAGGCGACGTGGGAAGTTATTGCATGAAATAACTCTGCAGTGCATGCAAAGGAGCTGTTTTCAGTACCCAGCAAGACAACCTCATCATTTAGGATTGCCAAGAAATAACTGCAGCTTTCTTCTTTCTGGTTTTTTCTTTTTTAACAAAGTCAAACAGCTAAATGTCCTTTACTAGTCAAATGTGAATTTTCCAACATAACTTTCCTGTGGATGTTTTGTACCTAAATTTTCTTTATTAGCTACAGTAAAGTGACAATCAGCTTTCAGAGCACTCGGCAAAACAAGGATCACCCTTGGACTAGTTCACAACTTTGGGCTCCTACAACATTGGAAAAGAAAGTTTACATCCTAGGAAAGACAAGAATCATCTTGTTAATTTGTTTGGTACAACAGTGTGAACAGCACATGTAGACAAATACTCAATTTGTCTTCAGACAGTTTTTAGAAGACAGACATTTTATCAACGGATCTGTTAACACTTTCCTTCAGAAAATATGTTTCGCCTGCCAGCAAACAAACAACAAAATAATGTGTCATATCTGTAAAACTAGGGAGAGAAATAATCAAGATTAGCTTCAAAGTGTTGCAATAAAACAACAATAATCAAAGGCTGGAACACGGAACTCGTGTTTCAGCCCCGTGCTCACAATCTCACATTTGCTCTGTTACTCTGCAGTACCTGCAGCCACGGTGGCATTACACGGTGATTCTCTCCAGTTCTGCAATTTAACAATAACCAAGGGAATGTGATGCTCACAAACCCAGCCTGGAAACCAAGGCACCTCACCCAGACTGAGCTACACCCAGATGATCCCAAAAGGCAAATCAGCTCCTGGCTGGGAAAGGCATCTGGAGATGGTGCCACTTGTTCCAATTGTAATCAAGTCAAGAAGCACCACTGCAACTGACTTACCCACTAACTTAAACTACAGGAAAAAAACTGCAAAATTCTGTTATCTTTCTGTTTAACTTGACATAACAACTGCTAAGTAAATTCTGTATTTTGAATTCAGGCGCACAGAAGAAACTTTAATCAGCAAATACTACATGGAACCACTTTTGAGTGAGGCTTCCAAGATCCCGAGAACATTTTCAGTAAGTTCCATAAATTGTAGCTCTAATTAAGGATTAAATTTGGCGACACAACACCTTTTATTTGAGGACAGGGAGGCTTAAATCTTTTTGTATTAATGCTGAGCTATATCATCTGATATTTTTGCTATGACCAACCTATAAAACCTGTCAGCTTCACTCAGTTTACACAGGGCTTTAATTATGTTTAACTAGAATCTGAATGATCTAATTACTTAACATCTTACAGCACAAACTACTGAGGACATCTGGTTGAGCAACTGGCAAAGGAGTCGAGGAAATAAAACCACTGTTGTGTACCCTGCTCAAGACCCCTGCAAACAGCTCTCCCTCCAGACAGCTTCCTTTTTCCATCCCACCTGAAATTCCTGCTGCCTGAAAGCAGCTCTGTGAGAGCAAATCACCCACCAGCTCAGGGAAAATAGACAGGTGAAGAAAAACTCTTAGTGCCACAAGCAGGATGATGGGACTTGGAAGAAGTTTTTCATCATCAGGTGAAAATCCAGATCACGCTCTTGGCCTCTCTGGGGCTCTTTCTCCCACCATCCCCCAGGAACTGAGACACGGGGGATCACCCCGAGCACAAGAACACTGAAACTGGTGTCAGCTCACCTCCATCAGTGCCAGCAGGAGCTCTCACACCTGCAAGCCTTTAAGGGAGCAGATCTCAGTAAAACCAGGGAAAACTCCACCGGGGCACTATGAAATCACACAGAGAGCCCTGAGGTTACACTGGGAATAAGCAGCAATATGAGCTGAGCATCCTCCTGGCCACGAACGCTTAAATGGTTTCCACAATGTCAGCCTTGGTCAGAGTCTTTCCCTTGGCCTGGCCCCCTGCCAGGGTGATATCACAATTCATACCTGAGCACTGTTCAAAGAAAGGGTGCCCGAAACACAGGAAGCTGCTGTCCTGACCCATATTGAGCAGACAAGCTCCCACTTTGATCTCTTTGCCTGGAAACCGCAGCGCGCTCACCCAACACATTAACCTGATGTGGTCAAAGAAGAAATAAAACCTGAAGGTTCTGGTTAAAAACCCAGTTAAAGCTGCCGCTTTCTGTCTTTACTTTTCCTTAACGAACAGATGGAAACCAGCAATAACCATCTGGGTAAAGCAGCAATAGCTGCAAAGCACAATAATTCCACAAAAATACACTAACAAGGTCAGTTAAGTGTTTCCCTAATTGTCTCCTGCCCATGACCTTTTTCAAAGACTTCAGATGAAAAAACAAAACCAAAACAACTTATGAAAGACCCTTTGGCATCTCTGACAGCATCACAATTCGATTCTGTATCCTGGGGAAATTCCAGTTGGGGAACAACATTCTGTCTTCCCAGATTTCCCCCTGCTTCCCCCCCGACCTCCCAGGAAGAACATCCAGCTTTCCATGCTCCACGACAAAATTGATTATCCCTGAACGAGCAGTAAAACTAAACCATTCCTGTACGTGCAATGCAGCAAATGTTTTGGAATCCTTCAAGATCAAAGCCACTCTATTAATAAACTTATATTTTTATATTCCTTGCAGCTGAAAAATCCAATTAAAACACTACAGTGACCTTTTACCAGAGAACGACTGTCAAAGTGAGGACAGGATCAGAAGACACCCGAAGCAGGGTTCCAGCAAAAATGGGATAGACAGGGAAAGAGATTCTTGCAGTTGTTTTACTTCAGTCACTGGGGTGGTAAAGGGTGGCCTAATTCAATAGGAAGATCTGAGAGGCTTTTATTAGGTCTCCCAAGTAGTGTAACTGACAGTTAAACAAACAAAGTGTCAGGCCTTAAGTCAGCATTTAGAAAGTAAATTTATAATGAAGAGCTGACAATCAAGACACTGTACAAAGGGGCTGCTGCCAACCAACAACTTAAAAAAAAAAAAAAAAGAGGCAACTAGAGATGGAATGAATATTTCTTACCATTGAAATTAACTTCACAACCGGTTGGTAAAATGATTACAGCAAATAAATAGGGCACAAACCACTCTGAAGTGAGACTGCAGCTTGCCATGACATCCCTGGGAGCAAGGCAAGAGCACTGGATCCCAGCCCAGCAGCAGTGGCTGTGCTCTCCCACACGGAGAATTCCCCCAGCCTCACCAGCTCCCATCTCATCCTCCTCATGCACAAAACCAAAGTGCACTCAGAAAATGAAAACTCACACAGAGCCATCCTCTCCCGGTACCAGCACCTTTCACACCAGCCCCAACTTAAAGCCTCTAACCCCAATTCCTGCCTTCACCTTTCACCAGTGAGGATCCGGCCGGGTACCAGGAGTGCAAAGCCAGGACCTGGAGACACAACAACCTTTGGCACAGAGCAGCAGCCAAGCACAGAAAGCACCTTCCCAACCCTGGCAGACTGTGCTGGATGGCCAAGCAGAGCCTGCTGCAGTCCCAAAGTAACTTTTTAGCCCTTGCAGTGAAGTTAATTTTTAAAAAGATAGCACGTGCAGCAGCTCTGGGGCACAGTGACCACTTTCTAAGATCCTGAAATCAATCTGAACTACTAAATTCTTCTTCTAATCCCAGTTAAAGTAGGTTTTCACAGTTCCAATTTTAGACTTCAAGTTCTATTTACAGGACAGAAAATCCCAGATAGTGACACTAATCAAGTTTTACTTAGCTTGGCATATTAAAGAACTAACTATACTCAGGATATGCCAGAACATCTCAGATGCTAACAGATTTTAATTTATCATCTAAACCAAACTGATCACAGCATAGTGTGCGTGATGTTTTAATCACTTGTGCTGTATTAAACACATCACTCCAAGAAAAAAATCCCACACAGTTCTGGTCTCACCAGCTGATGGCCTGGAGCACAGCAAAGGCCTCACAAAGAGAAAAAATGTGTATCACAAGTTGTAGAAGAACTCAGCTTTCACAAAACTTTCCAGCCATGGGACTGACCAAAGCTCTGACTGCACTTAAAAGAAAACCTGAAACCACCTCCTCCCCATGAGCATGGAAACAGCAAACCAAGTTTTGGACATAAAACTGAGAGCATGGCTTAGTGAGATTAATTTGATTCAAATCCTGACCTAAACCAGGGAATTGATCCCCAGTCCTGCAGGGGTGAAGGACTGTCAGTATCACTGATGGCACCCAGAGTCTCAGGGTCAGGGCTCAGAGCAAAAAAAAGCTTTTTCTTCATCACGAAAGTACAAAACCAAAATTCTCACCAAGTACAGAATAAATTCTTATAGAACAACCTTCCCTCCTTACTGTCTGCTTCATCCTGGGAAACAAGAGCACTGCAGCCCCTGAGCTCACCCCTACAGAGCCACAAGTATCCACTCACTTTTGGAAGGAATGAAAAAGAGATGTTCTGAGTTTCAGGTGCTAATTAGGAGTATAAAGTACATTTGCTAAGAAAACACACAAATGTGTTGTGATCAGCAGCAGAGAGATGAGCTGAGGACACAATACTAGCAAGCTGCCCTTTTCCAGCATCCCAGGAATTTCAAAAGCAAGTCTCCATGCCAGAAAAAAAAATGTGCAGAAACCTATAAGCAAAAGAAAACTGGAGCTGAAAGAGGCAGGGCAGAGCTGGAAGAGGGGGAGGGAGGAGAAACCAGTGCACTCAACTGTATTTTTTAAATCCATGAAACACTCTTGTACTCACCTACAAGAAAATAAGGTTAAAGTTGTGTAAACAACTCAGCACAGAAGTCTCTCCACAGAAAATCAATTGCAAGACTACTGGCTCCTTGTTTTTAAATGTTTAATACTATCCCATCCCCACAATTAATATTAGAAAAGCAACTATGCTCATACCAGACATACCAAACCAAAGCTGAGTTCTATCAATATTAACACACACAGATCTGCAGCAGGAAAACAGATATGTAGCTCACTGACAAAATTAACATTCTTGTGTTTCAGATCCTAGACAAAGGGTACATTTTATTTATGGATGAAAATGAAGCAAACATCTTTAAGTGACAACATGATACAAATTTACTTTGACGTGAACATGCAATAAAATGTGTAAACACCCAATAAAAATAAAATGAAAAATAATTACAGACAAGACACAAGTATAAATTTTATTGAGCTACTGTGACAACACTTGTGTGTCACATCAACGAAATAACAAGAAAAAGGATGGAGTTGATTAGAAACATGAGATAAAGGCAAAGACGGGAGGCTGCTGGACTAGGATGGAGAGATTCATCTTTGCTCACAACTTAACCCTGGGCTGGGCTAGAAAGGGCAGCTCCTTCCAGCCAAGCTCAGCCAGAAACTCTGACTACACACGTGTTAAAAATCCAGCACATGCAGTAAAGCTCACTGGGTGTTGAGCTAAACAGGGATTAAGTTCATCCACCTTTGCCAAGCTCTCGGTGCCGGGAGCGCGGCCCCGCAGCCCCAGCGTGGAGTAGGACAGGAGAAATTGCAGGAAATGGATATTCCTGAGGGCACAGCTAAAAAAAACCCCCAACCCCACTGCCAGCCCAAGCACTACAAAACACAAATGGTGTAGATACACTACAAAACCTGGGTAATTTGGATAAAAGAGAAAAGTGGATGTAAGAAGACGTTTCAAGCTACCCCATGCCATGCCTGGTGAATAAGCAATTTCAGCCTTCCAGTACAGGTGCAGCCCTTCACATGAGAACTGCTCTGCACATCTCCTCTCCTTGGCCATCCAGGGGCTCCCAGTTACTGTCCTTAAAACCACCAGAGCGTGGCTTGGGATGGAAGATCCTCCTTGTCCTTGTCTGGCAGAGGCTGGAACAGGGAGCCTGTTTCAAACCTTGGGCTGCACTTTGAAATGATGCAACCACAAACTGCTGAATTTTTAATTCAACATTCATATCGCTGGCTGCCTATAATGTAAATTGTAAACAGCCTTCAATATACAGAGAAATCTGAAGGGAAACTTGATAAATGGTACATTACACCAAACAACAGGGAAGTATGTTTTAAAGTAAGAGTGTGTCTATGTATGAGTAACTCTAGATTATAACTTTGTAACCAACAGCAAGAAATATTTTTCCAGTGATTTAGTACCAATCATTCTCAATATTCTTTTAGGACAACCAACCACTCAGTTCTTTTTTCACATTCATTTCTGTAGAAATTGTTTTCAGCAACAGCCTGAAAAGCACCTACAAATCAGCACTAGCACATTCTCTGACTGAGCCATTTAAAATACTGAGAACGAAGGTGCAGAAAATGTAACCACCGAGTCTTGTTTATCCTCAAGACAGAATTAAGTAGCAGCAAAACCCAGCAGTAACTGTTCACTCACAATCTTATACCTCAGAGAGGGGCTGGGAGCATTATCAGAGTTTCCCAGATGGAGAAGCAGACCAGTGGTGGTGAGGGACATGCTCAGGGGCTGGAGCCAGGAATGGGGATGGGGCAGCTCCTGACAGTGAGACTGCAATTCCCAACTCACTTGAGAGTCACTGTCTCCTCCTGACTGGGCTCTCACCAAATCTGAGGCAGTTCAAGGCTCTGGGTCATCGCTGCTGCCCAAAATGTACTGTTCACAGTACAGACATTTTTGATGGGCTAGTAAATACCAGCTTCAGCTCACCTTTGGAGAGAGAAATCTTTCGTTTTCTTTAGAATATTGGTTCAGCAACACCATGAAACCACAAACACCTAGCAGAGATACCAGAGAGAGCAGAGGGAGCAAGACTTAACCCATCAGACTTCCACTGCATCTCGTCATCTGCAGAACTACTTCTGGCTTTGCAGTTTTGGTTCTACAGGAATAAGCCAGGGCGTTTCCACTCAAAATATCCAAGCGTTTGCCATCTAAAATGTATCTAGTCTGGTCTTCATTTAAAAAACAAAGGGGGCGGGGGGGGGGGGGGGAAACAAAAGCTATGAAATTCCCTGGGTTTTTTGCCCCTCCTTTACTTTACAGTAAGAACAAGGAGAATGCTTCTCCTGTTCATAATACCTGAAAATACCAAGCAGGTGGATAGAAAGTGACACAAACCCTGATTGACACAGGGCAACACTAAAACTCAGCCAGTGCACTCTGAAGTCACACCATCACCTCAGTATCTCAAGGACAAATTTTCCCAGGATGTTCCCACAAGGTGGCAAACCTCAGGTGATCCTTTCATAAGGTCAGCAAGTGCAGGTGAGGTGAATTTGGTGGCAACACTACAGCCAAGCATCTGTTAGGAGACCCACCACAGTGCCCAGTGCACTGCCCAATATTTATATAAAGGCTAAAATAAGCTCTTTCCCCAACTGAACTGCAAGAAGTTTCATTTCAAAGTCCCAGGCTTATGCTCACTCCTTACCTCCTTCCTTTCTCCACCACTTCCCTCTATGCCCTCCACTCCTTTAAGCAGTGACACTTCCCCCACACCACTTGTTTTTATTTTTACTTCCCTCTAACATTGCTGCCCTCAGCTTGTCACACGTGAGCCACAGGCAGGAGCCAGCATTTCTCAGCAAGGAAAGACCTCAGCTGATCCTGCACACACCCTCCCCAAACCCAATCCCACAGTGACGTGAGAGCAGCAGCACAGGACCATCCCAGCTCCACAGCTCCAGGGATGTGATAAAATGTTTGAAGGAATCAGACCATGGTTTGGTCTCACCTGAATGTGTGCAGTGCACACCTGGGCTCACCTACACAAAATCACCAGGCTCAGCAAGAGGAATGGTCACACTCCCGTGGAATTTGTGCAGCCATTTACCCGTATTTAGCCTTAATGTTCGTATCATTCACTGAAAGCTTGTGCTGGCACTCCAGATGCTGCAGTCTCCAGGCTTGCTCATTCACTGAGGTACATTTCCACACAAAAGAGCAGAAGCACAGGATCTGCTCAGCTCTGATGTATGAACTCCTCTGAAAAGCCTCTGAGACAGCCATGGCCTACATCCGTACGTGCCTCAAAATGCTCATGACCAGAGACACAAAATACGGGGGAATTAAAGCATCTAAACACAGCAGCTTAAAATACCCCTGTGCATCTGCTTTGGAGCCTTTCAGAGAATGAGTAACCTTCACTTCAGTCTCCCCAGAGCAGATCAGCGTGGTCCATGAGCCACGGGAGGAGGATGAGCTGCCCTCCCTGCTCCCCAGGAAAGGCAGCACAGCTCCAGCCCCCACAGAAACTTCCTTATTACCCCAACTGCCAACAAAGGAATTGAATTTTTGCAAGTAAGGGGGCAAGTGAATGGCCAGGGAAGCAAAACGCTGTTAGACATGAGTGTGACAGGCTCCAGCCCCAATCCCCTGCCTGGTGTAACACACGCACAGGAGCTGTCAGGCACCTCCCGGCCTCAGCACCTTCATACCAAAAATTACCTTTATTCAGGGTAAATGTTTAACTCTGCTAAGTGACAGAAGTGACCAAGCAGCAGCGCAGTAAGAACTGCTGTGTCTTGCAAGAGACAGATCAGAAGCACAACCAGGGTACAGTGGTGGATCTAGTGCACATTCCTTGGTGCTTTCCTGGAAATCCAAGGACTGTTGGACAGCAGTGGAGACCTTTGTTATATCTAACAACCTACGTCCAACTGTGTTTAATCTTTTATAAAACTTAACATCCAACAGTCTGTCTGCATACCACGTTCTTCACAATCCAACAGTGCAATATCCTGTATTTTCTTCATTATAACTGCCAATAAAGGCAGCAATCACTGATTTGCCTTGTCAAACTAGAGAAAACAGAAACAAGCTGAGAACATATGTCACAAAATGAGTAGGATTTATCTTATGTTCACTAATTTAAGGACACTATTTCTGACTGTGAGGTCTAAGTTTCTCCCATCTTTCCTGGTACATTCAACCCCATGTTTGAGCACTCCAGTATAAAGTCTCTTCACCCAACACTCCTTGTCTTCTGCAAACAATCCCATTCCAGCTTTCCCCCTCTCATTCTCCCATCTTTCTCCCCACTCCCCCATTCCAGCATAGCTGGACCATTGTCACTGTATTCCCAATCCAGAAAACATTGTATTTTCAAGGCCTTCCCAAGAAGTATATGAGAAAGAACCAAGCACATGGGCAGGAAAAACCTGGATATCCAAGATGGGAACTTATCACCCTGCTTACACAGGAGGACTACAAGCCAGTGCACACTGCCTGCTTGGTGCCTTAGGAAATATTAATCATCCACACATGGGTCTGTTCTCTACCCAGTAAATAAACTGCCTTTATTCTCGGCCTCAGTGTGATCAAACTGAAACTCTGGATTATGCATTTTTCTACATCCACTTTTTGCATTACAAATCAGCTTGCAATAAAGAATAACTGTTCAGTGGACTTTTAGACTGCATGTAATTTCTTCTCTAGCAAATGTTTCACCCAGTACTGATTTGGTATTGTTAGTCACAGCCAACCAGTGTGGTTCTTCTTCAGAAAACTCCCAGCCATTACCATATCCCAAACGCTGCCTCCTGCACTTCTCAATACATCATCCAATTAACCACAAACTTGGCATTGGAGTAGAGTGATCGAAGCATGCACTGACTCTGCCACATTTCTGATGGGCATTATTTCATTGCAGGAACAGAACAAGAGATAGGAAAGCTCTCGGAGATTTATTCCCAAGGAACAGGACTCAAGGAATCCTATGAAAGACGCGTTCTTGAGCCAGGAGTACATCAAGGGCCTTTCTTCTGGTACATCACGTGTGCTGGGTGTCCAGGGACGTGGCCCTGACCACCACGAGCTGCCAAAGCTTTCCTGCTGCAGGGGAGCAGTGATTGCTCCCCGAGTATCTCGGCAGCAGTGCCCTGGCTCTGCCATCCCTCCCTTCTCTGCGTTGCCTCTTCCTGCAGGAATTCCCAGCTGCTTTCACCACACCTCTCCCAGCAGGTGAGGGGAGCAGAACTGCAGGTGCAGCAGCTGGAGACTTCTCCACATGCATGTTCAGCCACCACTATAAACACAAATCGACTGACTACTTCTGGGACAGAAACAATTCCACAGTGACCTGCAGAGATACACAGAATTAAACACTCAGACCTGATCACTAATTCCACTTCTGACAAGGCACATTAACTCCTTCACAGATCAGCTTGTGCTCTGGTACCATCAGACCCAACTAAAGGATGCCAACAACTCCACCTGTAACAGAAATATCTCCGTTTTTGAAAGCTACTCATTACTAGTTATTTTTCTCCAGATTCTGTTACAAATTTTGTAAGATCAGTGGTTTACCTTAAACAATTAGTCACAGCCTGCACAGAACTAATACTCCATCCTTACTTTAATCATACATGATGCAATACCAGGATGAGATTTTAAAAAACAAACACATTAGCAAGATTTGCCTTTATATTTTTCCCTCCCCAGCTTGATGGTAAGGAGTCCTGCTTAAAAGCAATAAGACACTGTACTTTTTACCAGTGTGTGAGGCTGTCCTAAAAAGCTACAGTGACATTTTGAGACTTGTGTTTATTGTCAAAATAACTACAGATAGTTTGTTAAGTTTTCAAAGGTATTAAATTCTTCCACTGGTCCTGAGCCAACCCAGAGCTGTGGCTCAAGCAAGATTTACTCCTGTTGGTCAGAGAACAGCTGCCTCCTCTGATATTGAATACACACACATATTCAGAAATATTAAGCAAGCTGTCAAGGAGAGCTGCATGCTGTGCCCACGGGAACACAACGCTCCTTTTCCTGCTCTCCAGCAAAAGGTTGTTTTTAGAGTGAAGGTGATGGTGACACCAAAAACTACAAACAAACCAGGACCACAGAACAGCAGGTTACCTTCACGCTGCTGAGCTGATTCCCATCACACAACTGCTTCCAAACAGGACATGCAGCTTTAACTCGGGGGCAGCAGCATTTCTCCAGTGATTTCATCTGCATTTACTCCACAATATTTGCTGTTTTCGAGGGTCTGTTTTCTCTCAGCATTGTAATTCCCTTCCCATCAAACATGGGGGATCCATCTACCATCACATGGCAAATTGAGGCAGCAACGCTGTGCCAATCCCACAATTTTTTTAGGAATCATGCCAACCTTTATTATAGAAAAGGGTTAATGTTCAGCTGTGTGCCCCACAGGTACAGTCCCCAGTGAAGAGCCCCGTTTGATACCTGTAGGAAGCTGCCATTTTTGCATCTCATATTCCATTTGTGAACAGCCCTTTTTGTTCTTTAATCCAAGTTCTGAATTATTTAATCCTGTCTCCAACACTTGAAATATCTTCCCCTATAAACAAGGGATTATTTAGCGAAAGGAAATAAATAATTTAAAAAGTCAGACCCTAAAGTGTTCCTGGCTCTGTTTTTAATTAATATTGATACAATCTGGAGAAACCTGCTGCTTAATATTACAAGGCAGGTCGAAGCTCATCAACAGTTAAACGTCTCCTTGTAACAGAAGGTGGAAGAGGAAGTTGGGAGCAGCCGGGTAGCGCTGGCTGCCAGCGATCCGGGACTGCCCAGTCCCAGCTCCTCACAACTTCTCATGCACAGAGAGCTCCAAAGCCCTCTCACCCCGAGCTACACGAGCTGGAGTTCGCAGGGCTCAGGTGGAATCGTGTTAAGCATAAATCCTCCAGGCTCTCGTGCTGGAACACAGCGTACGCGGAAATATTTTTATTTTCTACAATTCCACGCTCGAAATACGTCAGTGGAAGCGAAGGACGGGGATGGAGGGAGGCATGGACAGTTCTGTGGGACTGAACTTCATCCCCGGGAAGGAAAGTTTTTATAGCACATTGCTTCATCTGCAAGTGGGAGTAAATATTACACTACCTCTTCGTGCAGATGGGTGGGTAAAAAAAATTAAAAAGCTAATTTGAAACAAATTAACTATTCTGCATAGGGAGGAAGGTAGACTCTCCCTGCCCGGTCACTGCAGGGCTCCCTGCAGACAGAGGGTGTGCAAAGTTAACAAACTCTGTGCTGCTCACAGCCTGCCTGGTGAACCTGCCAACAGGTGAACAGCCCCAATCCGCGGCGCAGATAAATAATCACCAGTCCTCAAAAGCAGGTAATGAATATTGTTCAAACAACTCTAAGCTGGCGTTACCAGAATGCTTCAAAGGAGAAGCTACAAGCTGTTCAAGTCAGACTGTCACATTTAGTCTGCAAAAACGAGATTAAGGTTTGTACAGTGATACTCCACAACAGGTTTTACAGTATGCACAGAAATTAAATTATGATAAAAGTGAGCTATTTTTTACTAAAAACAGAATAGAACAATCTATCAAAATGCCATTTGGCTGTGTTCATTACATTTTAGAATTTAATTTACATGATAGATACTTCAGCATAATATGTTTTAATCAATAAGCATTTCTGAAGGCTTTATTTTTATAGGCAATATTTAGATTTGTTCACCGTTAAATGTAACGCCACGGCAGCGATGTTCGGAGCGTTTATTTTCCTATGCTAAGCAAGTACAGCCACACGTACACAGAGGCAAAAGCAAAAGTCCACAATTAGAGATGTCAGACCTTGTTTAACTACATCTTAATTTAATCCATTTTATTTTATACAACTCTACATCTGGATCTCATTTTCTGTATTCCTGTAGGTATTCCGGGTCACTATTAAGAACCCTTTCAAGTCAGCAAAGTTCAGCCAAGTCTACCTTAATCCAAAACCTTTAAAAGAAACAATAAAACGCGGAAGGGGGTGGAGGACGGCAAAGAGACCTAAAACAAAACGCTACTTTACCCCACCTCCTAATGCACCTGAAAGTCGGAAGGGACCGGCCTCCCAGCACAGATCCCACGCAGCACTTCCCCTTTCGGGGGCTGCTGGGGTGGGATTTTTAGCATCGCTCCCGCACGCCCGGCCGAGGGGAAGGGAGGGCGGCGGGACTCGGGTCCCGCTGCCGTTCCCCCGGCAGCATCCCCTCACCTCCAGCGGGAATGCGGCTCTGCCCAGCATCAGCGCACCATCCCTCCGCCTGCCGCAGCCTCCGGCCGGCTCCAACGCCGCCTCCGCGGGGGCCAGGGTGGGCAGCCGCCGGCTTTCGAGCCAATTTATTTAAACGGGAGGCAGCGGCGGGTTTGGAGAGGCAGGGCAGCGCCTTCCTGCGCCAATCAACTGGGAGACACGCGTGTTGCAATCCCATTCACGGCGGGAGCAGCACCGATACAGCGTCTGACAGCCCCCCCGGCCCGCCCCGGCCTTATCTGTACCCCGGCAACTCAATTAAACCGTGGGGCCGCAATTCCCCCGGGGAAGCTCCTCCGGGCCAGGGGGAGGGAGGCCGCTCCGCGAGGACTTTCCCTCGCAGGAAACGGCACTTCTGGGCTCTCCCGAGCCAGCACAGTAAAGCATCAATATTCCGCTCATCTGTCAGATCCTGGACAGCAGGAGAGGCTGGAGAGCCCGTGAATTATGTAACGTGCCCTGCCGCCGCCGCGGGGAGATGCGCCGCGATGCCCCCGCCGGCC
>JAHLSL010000039.1:350339-458504 GCA_025920805.1 Petroica traversi | reverse complement strand
TAGGGGAAACAACAATGAAAAAGTGCTCGGAGGGCAGCGGGTTCCCGGTGTCCGGGGCGGGCCGGGAGCGCCGGGAACGGGATTTCTTCAGCGCGGACAGGCGCTCCCTGCCAGGGCCGGTGCCGCCGGCCGCCGCCGAGGGGGGACGGAACGCACGGAGGTTGGAAAATCAGATCCCAGCCCCGCGCAGGATATCCATAGAAACGGAGATTAAAAGGATGAAATAACTTATTTTGTTCTAAACAATAATGTTGCTATAAATACGAACGTTTTCCTTGTTCCCTTCCTGAAAAGCACAGAACATTTTAGCAGGCTCATCTCTTAACAAAACAAACCAGTGTTCGCACACAGCCTGCAGATACCTTGCCCTCCTCGAAAGCATTCCCTGTTTTTACTGGGAAATGGGCAAACCCACGGTCTGTACCTGTCCCCTCTGGAATCAATAAGCTGCACTGTATTTTTCCAAATACCGCTACTTTCGCTGTTTTGCACTTCATCTGTAAAAGGAAAATATCTCTTTCCCCACCCCCCCAGCCCAAGTGAGTGATTGTAGATTTTTTCTCAAATTGTGTTTGATCACGGAGTGAATTTAGTGCTCGCTCAAGCCCGTGGGCTGACTGCTTGGAAATGGCTCTGCCTGTCTTTGGAGAAGTTACGGCAGAGACGGCGGCAGAGCAATTGCCACAGATTATTTCCCAATCTGCTGCCGGCCTCCTTTGGAAGAGCACCATCATTTCAGCCTCCATTTCCACTTTTTGCTGAGGCTGCTGCTTACAAAGATACTAATTGCGATGGCGGGTTTTATGTTAATGGGTTCCACGTAATGATCAGCCCGACGACTGCAGACCTTCAGATTGTTGGTTGGCTGTGCAGGGACTAAAACTAATGGCATTTGGTTATGAAAATGTCAGACTTCTACACAGTGATCTAAACTGGGGGGCCCATTGAAACCGAAATCCAAGAGCCTCCACACGACTGCCGTGGGGCTGGACCCAGGGATGCCCTTGGAGAAGGAAACTCCTTTTCCCCCAGAAGTGCCATGCTTTGAGGGAGGGCAGCTTCGCTGGGATGGTGCTGGCGAGGTTTGGGTGCCTGGCTGGGGTCCCCCCTGCTCTGGGGGGGAGGGTGTGGGGTGCTCGGAGCGACAGCCGGGGACGGAGCTGCGCGAGCCTCCGAATTCTGACTAACGCTGTAACCGGTTTGGTAGCTCTAAAATAGGATTTTAATCCTGGGAAGCATCATTTCACATTCCAGTGATCTAATCAAAATCCTTTCCTCTAATCTCTCCATGGTCCCCCCTTTCTAGATGAAAGAGGCTGGAGTTCCTGTCTTCACCCTTTCTCCGCTGCCTCCCTGTTCTACCAGTCTGTTCTGTGTCCAGGCAACTGCAAAAAGACATTTCAAAGGCTCCTGCCGTGCCATGTAGATGTTTTCTCTTGTTAGTTTGGACTGCAGGTGTGTAAGCCTCAAGGATGAAGTATTGTGGTGCTGTTTTAGGTTCGGGGCACACAGTCATGGCACAATAAATCACATAGGAGCGCTCCGCTTTGAACGCGCGCACAGAGAAGGGGAAAGAAAAAAAGCATCTGACCTGAATCATTTTCTGGAAACACATCTGGTTAAAATCCAAAGTTTTAAATTGAGTAATATTTTAAAATACATTTGGTAGATATTAAATTACAGTGTTATATCTGGTAATATTTATGATACTAATGTGTTAAGCGGAGGTTTATATCTGTCAAGAAATATGAATGATTGTCATATGGGGTTACAAATGAATCCTGATATAAATAACATTTTAGGATATTTTTAACATTATTGTAGTCTTTTTTTTTTGCAGAAGCTACATTATTGCCAATTTGAAATAAAAGCTCTGTGGCTACATACCAAAGCTTTTAGCTATGTAATTTTGAATAAGTATAAAGCAGTACGGCTGATTTGGGGAATTACTGAGAAACCTTAACTCTGCCGGGAGACAAACACTGAGCACCTATAATTCCTATTGTCTTCCCTGCAGGATCAAGTCCCTCGTTTGCCATTTTGTGTGGCAGCAAGCCCAAGGAAATCTTGCTTGACAGCTCTGTTTTCTCCAAGTGCTGCGTTTCTTCGGGCTGGATTCTGCAAAGATCCTGCAGGCTACAGAGCTCCTTGGAGCAAGCGATAACGAGCTTTGTGTTCCTGCAGAAATGTACCTGTGTACGAGGGGAGAGGGAGCTTGGAAAACTGGGTGCACCCTGGCAAGAGGATGATTAGAATAAACTTTTCTCGGGTTATTGTGTTCTGGGGAATCATTCTCCTCTGTTCGTTTGAGGAAGGTTTTTCTGAAGTTAGATTTGATCTGTGTAAATGCTAACTTCTTTCAACAGGCACTGATGGAGTACTGACCAAGGAAGAACACAGGAGTTGAAGTTTAAATCTAAAATGATGGCAGCAACTAGTAGTACATCAGTTGGTAGCCCAAAATATTTGTAAGTATGTTGTACAGATTTCATTTTAGGACTTAGACAAAAATCACATTAAAATTTGTTACCCATTAATGTCATAAGGTCTCACTGACACAGCTCTTTAATGAACATATTTGCACTTTGGGCCATCACAGGCTCTTGTTGTGTTTCACACGTCATCATCTGGAATACTGAAGAGAATGGACCTTTATTCCAAAGGTCCCAAACTGGTTGGGAACAGTTCCTTACATGGCTGCTCCCCTGGGCATCAGTCTGCATTTGTGAGGATATTTTGGATGATGAGTCCAGTTTTGATCACTGAACTTAGGCTTTACTTTGCCTTAATGAACCTGGCTGATTGTCTTGGTCAGGACACTGAAAGATGAGGTGCTGCTTCTCCCAGCACCTCTAACTTTTGGGTCTCTTCTCCAAGGTTTCTTGCGTTTTTTTCCTTCTCATTTTCACGTAAACTGACTCCCAAATTTCTATCAGTTGCCCTAGAAGAGTTCCTCCAGAGCCTTCTCTGTACCTCCATCTGCTCCTTGTCCAGCCCCTTCCCTCCTCACTCCATGGCTCTCATCTTTGCATTTTCTTCTGCTGATTCTTGTCCCTGGCTGCCTGGCTCTGTGTGCCTGTGCCTGCTGGAAAGGAGCCCCTCATTCCCAAATCTCACCCCTCTCTTCTGTGGAAGTGCCCTTCTATTCACCTTAAACTGGATCTGAGATGTCCTTTACTGCTCTGTGCCACTGCACAGCGAGATTCCACAGGGATGGCAGGGAACAGAGACAGCCAAACAGATAATTTATGTTCCTGGGAGATTTAGTCCAAATTAAGATCAAATCTCATATATGTCTTCCAAATCATGGATTTTTTTTCCCCAATTATTGTCAATGACTCTAATTCTCCTTGATTTATATCTCTGGTAGTAGCCAGAGGTTTTGCAGCACATAAATCGCCCGAGGATTTGGCCAGTGATGTGGACACTGACATGCAGAAACTCAGGAAAGCCCCTGAGCAGAAAATGGTTGGAAACAGGGACAATAGGAGGGAGAAATATCCCCCGTGCCTGCACAGATTACCTGGGTGTCCTGTGAGCTCACTCAGCTGGATGGACCCTTGTTCCCAACCAATGTGGCAATTCCCAGCTTCTTTGGTAAATTGGGAAAGTTTTAGCAGGAATCATGTAGATGGCAGCACACATGATCCAAGCACAAAATCCTCCAGTTTCTGTTATCCTGTGAGCACTGACAGCCACAGGTACACTCTGGTAGGTGGAGGAGAAGAAAGCAATTCTCACAGAGGGCAGGGAAAGCAGCCACAATTAAAAGCAAAGTAAATTTGCGTGGTGTGGGTAATTTCTGCTTAACTCTGAAAACGTTTATGAGGATCCAGCAGAGCCCACAAAAGATCTTCCTTGAGGATTTGTGGATTAACCCACACCAACACAGACATGGGATGGCCCTGCAGTGGTGTCTCTGCCATGTGCAGCAGGAGTTACTGAAGACCCCAAAAGAGCTCCCACAACACCATTTTAATCAAATAAGTTGTTCTTCTCATGGAAGGCTCCATCCAGATGCATGGCCATGTTTTGGTCAACATCTGGAACAGCAGAAAGAATTGGAGGACAGGATCTATTGGGTTATCCACTCCCTGCAGCTGGAGGGAGGAGGTTTGATACTGAATTTCTCTTAGGGTATGGTTCACCCAGTTTTAATTTGTCAGCACTGTCCTTGCCTTCTCATCCTATATCCCGTGCACAGGATGGTACCAGAGCAGGATTTTGTAGGATGGGAGGCACATCAAGTCCTTTTCTGGCCTCACTCTCCATTCAGCACTCTTCTCTCTGACTTAGGCCAGTATTGATTTGAGAATTTATCTTTTCTGTCCTCTAAAAGGATCAGAAGACAAATTAGTAGGTTATGTTCCCAGAAAAAATTCCCAGAAAAAAATTTTTTGCACGTGAAAACTTTCATGTTTTTTACCTTTTATTGGTTTCTCTCAGAGGTTGGGACTTGGGTTTTACACATCCTTTTTTTTTTATTTCTTTGTGGTATTTAACTCTTGCTATTCTTATCATGAACCCTCACCCACTTCATGCAGCCACTTCCTCACTTCAGGTTCTTGCTCTTCCCCTCTCCCTCCCTGCTCAGGTCCATTTGGGCTGAGCTTTCCCCTCCACTAACTCTGTCCTAGCCAGGCATTTCTCCCAGTTTCTGCTGAACCTTCAGCTCCAGTATCCCACACATTACTTTAGAATAAGGAGCTGGATTTTTAGTTTAAATGCCTTTTTGTGTTCTGTACCTCACCTGGGCTTATTCTGTTTGTTTGTGCCTCTCTCCCAGGGGCAGGAGAGCTGGTTTGGTGGCTGTGGTTGGGACAGGAGCTGTGGTCAGCTGCTGGCACAGGGCTCTCCATGACATGAAACAATCCCTGGATCCTCCCTCAGTTTCTCCATTCTGTGCAGCACCAGCGGTCACTGGGAGATCAGAATCTCCTGCTGGCTGCTGGGCACTGCACCTCGAGGGTGGCAGGGCAGGCAAACAGCAAGAGGAGAAGGAGGAAATGCACGAATAAAGCAGCTCAGAGCTGCTCCCTCACCCCCGTTCCCCGTCCCTTCCCTTCCACAGAAGTGGGTGAGTGCAGAGCGGAGCTGCCTTGGCAAAGGAAAGAGAAGAAAGGTTTTTTCTTTCACTTTCCAATCACAAACACTTCACGTGGGACGGAAGAAGGGGACATCCCTCTGCTCCTTTCCTCCAGCTGGCCTTTCTGGTCCCCCCTTGGTGGTTGCACCCCTCACTGGGTCCCCCACAGGCACCTGTGTTGAGATTGTGGTGTTTGGGGTGTCTGAAGGGGTTTGTCCTCCAACAATGAGGGGGAGGCTTCATTTGGGGAAGCACATCTTTTCTTAGAAAAACGAACACTGTGACTGACTTAGCACAACTGTGATTTTCTGCAAACACAACTGTGTTGGGGTGGTTGCATGCGAGTGCTGGGGAAGGAGAAACAGTAATTCTGGATTAATGGAGAAAGGGAGAAAATAGACACCCTTAGAGGAAGCCCTGAGTTCACTGCAGCTGCCACACTCTGGCAAAACTGATGCTGTGTCCCACAGGAAACATTTCAGTGTGGAGAAGCTCCTGTTTGGAGAGAGAATACCTGTGCCAGTTGTGACACACGAGTGAGCCAAAGTGCTTGGGGTAGCACATCAATCCAGTCTTTCTTTAGTAACATGTATGAAATAAATTGGGTTTTTTCCCCCTGGTGTTGCATCATTTCCTATTTGGTGTCCAGATGGTGACAGATTACCAAACAAGGGGGAAAAAATCCATGCAATATTTTGTATCTAAACATTACCTTCTTCTTTGGAATAAAGAAATCCAGTTTTATTCTGGCCGTGATTCTCCCCATTTATGTGCTGGCCCTTGTCTGCATCTGCTTGGCATTATCCTGGATTGGGGCTTTAACCTGCTATGAATCCAAAGAAATTATGTGGAATTGATGGGATCACTATGAATTTCCAGGGGTGTAGGCTAGTGCAGACCACATCCTATTAATCTTGTTGTGTTCTTTCTGTAAATAACAAGCTGGATTCGGCCCAACAAGAGTAAAACAAATTGAAAGCATTCATAAAGAGAAGTAAATGGGTTTAAGATGTAAGAATAACGTATTGGTGGGTTGTCTCCAAGAATCCAGTTTTTAAAAGTACCAAAGCACACACAAAATTTTGGTTTAACGTGTTCCTAAGTGGCTGCTGTGTGGGGCTGGCTGCTGAAGCAGGGCCATGGGCATAAGACCTGCTTTCATGGAGGGATTATATAAAAAAACCAAAAAACTGCAAAGGGGAGAAAAATTTTCAAGGGCAGCCAACCTGGAGGAAACAAATATAATTTAGTTGTGTGAAGTGTTTATAAATGCAGTTTATGAACATGTATGAAGGAGCAATTTTTTACTTTTCAGACTGCAACTGTCACACAGAAAAGAAACAATTGCTTATTTGTCCTTTTCAAGGATTTTTAGAGAACATGTTGCAGTCTGGCTACTTATTTTGACCTGCTTTTTCCTTTTTAATAGCTTGTTATTCTGTCGATTATTTCAGATTAGATTTTTTGTGTGTGCTCTTCTTTATTTGTGATTGGTAGGAAAACATTTACATGGTTTATCTAAAAGTGGGAATTGATTTTAAATTTTGTTCAAAGTTTCAGGCTTTCATATGCATGGACTACCAAATTTAGCAGTCTCACTCCTTGGTTTTCTTGCATCATCATCGTAAATGTGAAATGACACAGAATGCCTGGAATTGCAATAATGCAGTGTAACAGAACTGACTATCAAGCTTCATATATATATAGATTAGATTAATGCATAAATCTAATTTGATATTTTACATTACTGGGCTAATATTTTACAGATGTCATGCCAAGTTGTTAAGTAAATGAAAATCACGGAGAGTCCAACTCTGAAAGGATTACTCAGGCAAAAATCCCTGCAGTCACAGGGAGTATTGCCTGAACGAAGTCTGCAAAATTAGAACTAGAGCCATATTCCCCAAACAGACAGCAGATTTATCTGAGAGATCTGCCCAGGAGTTGAATTCTTGTAACAATGAAAGATATATAGGGAAAATGAGCAAGGAGGTAACGTGAAATATAAGGAGAGACTGATAAGATCACAACAACCCTGAGCAAGCACTTGTGCGGTTGGTGATGTCAACAGGAGCCCAAGTTGTTTTAATAAACTTGTTCATAGTTGTCCTGTAGTGTGTTTTATATACTGAAGTACATAGAGCACGTAAGAGTTTAACAAGAAGAGGATTCATATTAAATTTGCACATAAAATACCTCCATGAAATATGTGAAATGCTTTTCTTTTTTATACGATTCCAATAAAACATCGATCATAAAACTCTGCCCTCCTGCTTCTTCATATCCAGTTTCAGCTGTTGCTTTGTGTTTAGAGCTGGAGCTCATGACACTTGGCAGATATAATTGTGGGGCACTTTTAATTGGTGAAGAAAGACCCTGGCTCTGCTTGCTCGCTCGGGGGGTATAAATCAGGAGGAACCCCACCAGAGCTGGTGAAATGTTGCATCTCTGCAAGAGGCTGCTGGGCCAAGTGATAGAAATGCTTGCAGCTCCCGTGGAACGTGCAGTCGTGTGGCTGTTTACAGCTGCTCAGGATCTGCCCCACTGGCTCGGATGGAGCAAAGCCAGGCTGATTCTTGCCCTTTTCCATGAGTTTTGCTCAGTGTTTTGCGCTGTAAATTCTCCTGACTCTTGCTGCCAAGCACAGCTCCCTCCTTCACAGTTTCGTACTCTGAGTGTGAACTGATACTGGTGGAAATCCAAGGGTAAAAAAGTGGTGAGTATAAAGCACAAATCTGTAGCCTGGATCTGAGAGGAACAGCTTGACCACAGAGGAAGTTATTTGCACAAAAAGTATTCAAACAGATACGCACGGTTTACATGTGTTTAGTAAATCTTGTCTGAAAACTAGAACCAGCTGTATGGTGTGTGGAGGCCCCGATCCCAGCCCCTCTTGAGCACTGTTTCATACATGTGGATGATACATTTCCAGTCACTTTTTCCATCTTTTAATTTGGGGGCTGTGAGGAACTGAAACACGAGGAGAGTGATTCCCATCTCAGTCTGCGGTGCTTTTCAGCATCCTCAGGTGGCACCCCCAGCCCCTGCTCAGGGGACATTCCCACCACAAGCCCTTCCCTCCTTCCCTCCAGCTGCAGCCCAGCAGCAGAGGTGGGGCACAAGCCCCCCCTGGCAGCTCAGGGGCACGAAAGGAGCTTTTCATGCCAGGCTGGCCATTATCCCACAGCGTGATCCTACGTGACGGCAGCAAAATCGATTGAGCCACTCGGGTTCCTTCCCAAATGAGAGGCAAACCAGGCCTGAAAGCTAAATTTGCATGCCAGATTAAGAAAGTTGTAGATGCAAGCAAGATCTTTTTCCTTTTTTTCCCCCTTCTTTGTGTGTGTGTGTGTGTGTGTCTCTAACTATGCAACAAATTTTGTAGCTGAAATTTACATACTTCTTGATTCATGAAATTATGAGCAGCTGCTATTTTGCTACATTCTTAAATTGAAAAGGCAGCGAAGAAAAGAACAGACACATTAGGCAAACTCCATCTGCCCCTCATGTCTATCACTTCCCTTCACTCTCTCCTTTGCCAAACAGGATACAATGGCATAATCAGATGTCTTGGTTTGCCTGGGAGAGTCCCCAAATTCATATAGCTGTCGTCTAAGATGGGATTTTTGTTTTTCAGACAACTTCTTGACATGGTCTCTTGTTCCCCCCCCTGAAATGTGGATACATATTTACAGAGGAAACAGCAGAATACAAAAGAGCTACAGGGAGAGAATAACCTCCAAGATGGTTTATAGGCTTTTGGAGGTTCCTGGAAGCCTTCAGACATCGTCTTAGGGACCTCAGGGTTACTGAGAATTAAGAAGCTTTCCTATTTTTATTTTTATTTTTTTTTTTGCTCCCATCTTTTTATTCAAACTACAACCTGGAAAGATTTTGGGGTGAGGGGGTAAAATTCAGGATTCATAAATAGAACAAATGGGGTTCACTGCTACCTTTTGCCATGAATCTCTGAACAAATCCAATCCACAGGTAGATCCATGCTTGGAGAAAGGAGTTCTCTTTGGAGATAGGAACTTCTATTCTAAAAGTCTGGCCCTTACTTCACATTAAATGCCACTTTACAGATCATAACATTACATTTCATCATGATGTAAATGTTTTAATTTTCCAGTTTTGAATTAAAAGATGGAAGCTTAGAATTTTAGACCTATTTAACACCTGGTTAAACACTTGACAAACTACTAACAGCTGAGTGCATCCCTGTTAAGTGGAGTTTTTTCCTTTTTGTTGCCCCACTTAAGAAACAGTCATTGTCATTCAGTCTCATTAACATAAATAGGTTCCCTAGGAGATGTCCCATTAAAGTGGCCATCCCTATTAAGCATGTCCCAATTAAGTAGTGTTTATTGTATGGCAGGTTCCAGACCTCAAAGCAGAATAATTTTCAGTTCCTAGAGGGAAAAAAATAAGTCAAAGAAATTACATATTTAAAAAAGGCTTAAATTGATACAAACTGATAAGAGCCCAAAAATGAAAAATGAGGGCTGACACTTCAGCCTTTTGTTTACCCTGTAATGCTGCTTTTCTGGTTTTGAGTTAAGAATGTAGCCTACACCCTAACTATGAATTTCTTGGCTTTGATTTGATTGTGTCATAACTTAATGTTTTATGACTTACAATCACATTAGTCATAAGAGTCACTCAAGTTTAGAGATGATGGAAAAGACATAGGGGATAGACAAATCCATGCTGGGGAATAGTCCTGTGACTGAAGCAGAAGGCTGGGCTCAGTGTCCAGGCCTGTGCCTCACTGAGAGCCAACTCCAAGTCTCTGTTCACAGCATTATTTACATACCTGAACAGACATTTAAATATTATTTTGTGTGCTCCTGTGCATACATAATCTATTCTGCTCTTAATCAAGGTGGATTTAAGTCGGGGGCTTATTCAAGGTGTTAAGAGACAAGCTCTGGAAAATCTTCCTGTGCTGGCTGAGGATGACACAACTCAGTGTCTGCTGCCAAAGGCTACCCCTTATCCCCCAAATTATATTAGTGTCAGCCACTTCAGCATAAAATCCAGGTCTTTAGCACAAACCTGCCTTCAAAGAGCTAAATGATTTGCCTTGATTTTGTCTCAAAGCAGGGGAGAAGCAGGCAGGTATCTCCTGTCTGTGCCGTGCCTGTGGGAGGTGACTCCCAGCACAGAGACCAAGAGGAGGAGGAGGAGGAGGAGGAGGATTAATGGTATCTTCAACAACTGAAGGGAGTGCAGCACATTTACACTTTGGGCATTTGCACCTCCAGGAATAAGACATCCCTTGTGTAGCTTCACCCCAAATTAGACAACCCGTCCTTCCTCTGAAGGAGAAGTTCATACCTGGGTGGAGTCCAATAAATAAATGAAAAAATACTCATGTTCCATGGCCACAAACTGAAATCTCTTCATGACAGGACCTCCAGAATTTTCCTCAGTGCAGGTAAAAATGGAAATTCAACAGATTCAAAGCTTGTCAGAAAACAAAATTTTGATGTGTACAGAGAGATGACTTCTCTGCATCACCTTTTTTTGGTGTTTCAAGAAACAGACAGTTTGAGTCATGCCAAGTTATTTTCTTCATTTAACAGAATCATGTAAGTTGGAAATGAAGTTTGAATCCAGGTGTAAACCCAGCAGTGCCAAGCCCACCACTAAACCGTGTCCCTGAGCTCCATGCCTGGAAGCTCTTATGCTTCCCTGAAAAGCAATGTACAGCTGTTAAATACTTTTCCTTGGTCTCAATAATCACTTTTTTAAAAGAAATTATCCCTGGAGTACAGTTTCATACCAAAAGATGTGATTTGCACAATGGTACACAAGTGGTTCACACATTTAATACACTGCCCACACTCTGAAGAACCTTAAGATTCCTTGCATTAAATAAGAGGCACAGTACTTCAAAATGAGGGTTTGTGAGTAGGTGGTAAACGTTTTTCTGGGTCACTGGGTAGCAACTGGGTGCTTTGAAAGCATCTTGCAGGTGCCAGGTAAGCTGTGGTTGAGTGAGCAGGTGTCCTACTGTGGTCAAATCAGAAAGAAAGACTTCTATCCTTCAGGCAGTAAAGCAATTACACCTGGTATCCTCATATCTTACTTCAAGTAAATAGGTGTAGAACAATGTGGCTTTGTAGTGCCCAGTAATAATATCAGGAGTTGGCAGCAAGAGGCTCTGAGAGTGTTTGTAGAGTTTGCTGAAACCCTGCATCACTGTGAGCAGGAGAAATGGTTCACCCAGTGCCCAGGGGTTCATCTCAGACCCGAAATTCCTGGCTTGGTGTAAAACCCCAAAGTCTGCATGAGTGGGGTGAGGGTCAGCACGGGGAGCTCACTCTTGTTCCTCAGAGTGCCTGGTTTGAGGACAGAGCTTGTGCTCACAGCTGTACCCTCTGGAGGGAGTGCAAAACCAAACTCCAGCTCAAAAACTGCTGTTTGAACAGAGCTTCAAACCCAGATCTGAGCTCGGCGTTTTGGCTTTCCAATTCACCTGTTCTTTGTTAAACAGCAGATCTACAACAGCACTTGCTTAAGCTCCAGGTAGAAGCTGTGTCAGCATTTCTGGTGTGAGACCACTTGTGTTGGGTTTAGAATTGTCCAGGACTTCCAAAGCAGGAGCCCACGGCAGCAGAGGACAACTCCAAAGGGCCCTGGTGCAGAAAGGAGAGCCCAGCCATGTACCTGTGTGAGGCTGGGTGTATTCTTTCAGCTCTGACACAAATCAACTGCAGGGCACTTTGACACATCCCAACCTTTCAGAGTGTATTTTTTGAGCTCAGCTCATTATCTGAGCCTCCATTCAGATGCTCTCAGCACAGATGCCTTCCTCATCAGCTCTGCACTAAAACATACAGTAAGTGAAATTCTGCCATATGTTAATACATATGTTTCAGTTTCAATAAGCATTTGATGCAGGGCTGTTTTTATTTTTTTTTTTCCAGGCAACAGAATTTACAGAGTTTATACTATTACCTTCACTCTCTATTTAAATGTACTAGTGAGCTTAAATAAACTAATTAAAGTAAGGTTAGCTACGTGCAGCATAACCTGTCTCAATGGTGGAGACACATATTGATTCTTAATGCTTCAGCATTTATCTGGTTGGTCCAAACCAGCTAGGGATGGCAGAGTCAAACTGTCTGAGACTCTCTGTGATGTTGTAAAATGATGGAGAGGCAGATAGCCTGGAGAAAAGGTGTAACCGGGATTTTCACTTCATCCCCACCTCAGATTTTCCCATCTGGCATATCACAACATAATGATGTGAGTGATGTCATCAGACTGCAAGAGAGGATCTGAATGGGGCAGTTTTCTCCTTTACTGAACTTTGTAAGCTGGCCACAAATTGTAATTAGCAAGGGTCTACAGTTTATTCCTGGCAGAGGCTCAGTCCGTTTTCCACGGCTGGAATCGGTCTCTTTAGCCACGATGATTCTTTTTGTTTGTTTGTTTGCAAATAAACTCTTGGAAAGATCCTGGGCACATTATGAGATTTACAGATCAGTTGCTCTGCACAAGCACTGTGCTTTTACAGCAGTGCAATACCTCTGAGTAATGCTTTTGATTTAACTAGAGCTACCCTAGATTTGCACCATTGTAGGAGCCAGATTAGGCCCCATAACTCCTGCACACAGACTTGAAAGCATCCAAGCAGTTATGAATGAGAGAGGCATTTGCAAGATAGAACAAAGAAAAACCAGCCAGCAAAAATATCCAACTTACATCAGCTTTGCCTGCTGGATTCTTTGCTTTACAGCTAGAGAAATATCCAGGCAGACCCTCAGCTAGCAGAAGCTGGCACAGCTTTGTTAAAAATCAGTGGAGCTTTGCTGATTTATATCAGCTGAGAATCACTATCTGCCCCAATGACAAAATGAGGCATTGAAACGGAGTGGGAAGGCAATAGGGTTTATCTATGGTTACAGCATTAAAGCAGCATCATAAGATAAACTAATTTTGTGAACAGCTTTCCAAATAAAAAAAAAAAAAAAAAAAAGAAAGAAAGAAAAAAAGAGAAAGAAAAAAAGAAAGAAGGTGTTTGTGGGGATAGAGCACTGACTTGGCTTTCTCTGTGTAGGCTTCTGATCACTGTGCCAAGACTGGCATCTTCCCTTCCCTCAACAAATCAGCATTGCTGCTGCAAACTCTTCATTGACTGCCAATGCTGTGCTACCAATAATTTACCACGATTGAGAAACGTCTCTGCTTTCGCTCTGCACAAGAGAGTTTGCTCCTGCATGCCTGGATCTGTTCAGTTCCTTACTTTATGAACTTTATTAAAAAGTATCAAAGGATTCTTTTGGGTTCGTTTTTCATAAAATGTCTCAAGCATTTGATAAATAAATAATCTTCTACTTAAAATGGGCATGAATTCCCTAAAGACTCAGCGTTACAAGCAGGTATGTGCCAAGCCCAGCTCTCCTCCAGGGGGATGTATATATCTATATACCTGTAATTATAGGCTGATAATTATATAATTCCCTCTATGTATATCATCATTTGTGAATAACTCGGTAAGCTGGCAACACAGAAGGGCGGGACTGTATCATAAGCTAATAAAAAAAAGCAATTATATTTTCTTTCTGATCCAGTTCTCACCTTCCCAGTGAGATTGGGGCATTGTGCAATAAGTGAGAAATGAGGAACCTCGGAACACTTGGAAGCAAGATAAGCATCCAAATGCCTGACTCTGTCATTCAGAGCTCAGCTGAACTGTTTCACTCAGGAAATTATGGGCTGCCATGGGAACAAAGGTCCCTTCCCAGATTACCAAAAGGAGTCTGAAGTGGGTCAGAAATGTTATAAGAATAGGCTTTCAAATGGCATTTATATTATTTCCCAGGTTAATACATGTGTGAATCTAAGCACTGAGGCTAATGTGAGCAGTGTCATTTCAGCTTTATGCAGCTCCTCCTCGCTGTACATGCAGTTCACCCCAAAATGAAGCCAGAGAGCAGCTCTCTCCACAGTCCAGCCTGCATCTCTCACCTCTTGTTTTATAATAACTTTGCAAACAGCTCAAATAGGGACCGTTTGTAACCTGTGTCGATGCAGAATCCTGCAGAAGGTGCTCCTAGATCTGATATACCAGAAACCATGAATTTTTACATAAGCCTTAAAAATTCAATAAATTATGACCAAGTGCTTTTGTTTTCTGATTTACAGTGCTTGTGCAAGTCTCTAATTCCTTTCCAAGGGGCACAGCAGTGTGTCCTCAGTTGAACCCTGATGTGCACCCATTCTCTTACCCTCCACATCCTTGGGACAGCTCATACTCTGAAAAGCCTGGAAATAGAGCCCAGTGTCGGGGTAGGATTGAGGGTCCAGTACCTAAACCAGAAATGGAACAAATCTGGGCATGTGGGAGATAATTTAGTTGTGCACAATGAATGCACCAAAGTTTCTCAGTTCTGGTGGATTATTGGTAGCACGGCACTGGCAGTCAATGAAGCTTTTGCCAAAATTTGTTGGTTTGTCAAAGGAGGAAGAGAAGCCAATCCTGGCAAAAGAATTCCATGGCATGGAAAAGAGAGAAAGGCAACGTTGTACTTAAACGAACAGTCTGTCCTTAGAGCTCTAAATGAAAGATAATTATTTTTGGAGGGAGCACACATCACCAAATGCTCTGTGCCATTTATTAAAGCTTTCTATCCCTGCTGAACTGCTTTACATGTGAAATGAAGATGACTGGAGTGGGACAAATGTAGATGCAAGCTCTCTGTTTGGAGCTGTGCTGGTTATCTCACTCCTAAGGTCCTACTCAGCACAAACCCAATCAGTATCATCAGAGGGTTTATTTGCACTGGAGTCTCTGTGGCTGTTGCACACTCCTGAGAGGGCTGGGGGATGCTTTTCCTATTGTGTCACTATTACTGCTTTGCCCTGCAACCAGAAAAATCAGAAATGAAACGTGGCTCAGTTCTAAAGGTTCTGCCTCTGGTTCAGCAGTGTGGAAGCACCTCCTGAGTGTAAACACCCAAGGCTCAGGGAGGTTCCTCATCACCTCATACTGAGCATGTGCTCGTTACTTTGCTCAGGCAGAAAAGCTGGTAATGGGACGTTTGGATGAAGCTGGAGATAAAATTTCCAGGTTTGGGTGATCTGTCCTCTATTCAAGAAGTGCCAGAAGGGAGAATGCACACAGAGAAGCAACAAAGATGCCCAAGTTTTGTAAGGGGTAAGACCCCTCCCTCACACTGTTGCAGTCCATATCAAGCTGGCAAGGACGACCCAGCTGTACCTGCAAACAGGATCTCTGTGTTTCACTCACTCACCTTTGGAAAGGTTTTCTTGCCTACCAGCTGCCCATGTTCAGTTCATGCCTGCATTTGTGGGCTCATGCAGTCATGTGTGTGAAAGGGAACACTGCAGCCACTCCTGAGGGTCGCAAAACTGAAATAAATGCATTTCCCCTGCCTTTGACAAAAATGATTGCCATGCTTTTCTACACCTCACAGATAATTAATATATCAAAGGACTCTGAAAGCCTAAACTTGGAAAATAAACAGTTCTCACTGAGGAATATGCCCACAGCCCTACAGGAAAAAAAATCTTGTTTGGATAATATTAAAGTCTGAAGGACTGAAAGTTGGCTGTTGCATGCAATGGAGTAATTCAGTGACTGAGAGAAGTCTGTGTGATAACATCTACTGAGAGTGCTGTACTGTCAATTCAGAGCACACCCCGGGATAGGTACTGAAGTGGGTTTTATTTGAGAGAGGGATTTTTTTTTACTCTTTGGGTCAATAAACCTAAGTTGGCTTAAAATAACTTAAAATCTTTTCAGAGGAGTATGGTAGGCATATACTTGTTACTTTCCCAGAAGTCAATATGATACTCACTGAACAGGAGTAAATACAGTGCTGGAACAGGGCTCACGTGTTCCTGCTTCTATAAAACTCTGGTTTATGCTCCCTCCCATGCACAGGGCAGTACAAAATGCCTCTGCAGCACTTTCCTAGAGTTCTATGGTCAAGGACATAAAATGTCTTCACAAGAGGGAATGAATATTGGCAAAAAAAGAACTCTGTAAAAAGGTCAGGAATGAATATAACAGTATAAAATATGGGGAAAAAAATCAGACTCAGATGATTAGGAAAGTTTGTCAAGAGTGTCTCAGGTAGTATTTATTTCTTTGTTCAAAGTAGATTAGATTAGTAATATTCATTAGATTTTAGGAGATATTAAGCAACCTAGAGCTCCTGTTGAGTTTATATCAGTAATAATTCCCAGGAAAATGTATATAGCCACCATAAATGTGGAATTTTAATATGCTATTCTACTCTTCAAAAAGGGATAGTACACATCCTAAACACCAAAAGTGTTGGGGTTGTCAATATCTTTAGTAAACAGTCTAAAATTTGGCTGCAAAAATGGACTATTGTAGAGCCAGTGCAACTCTGGGGAAGTGAAAGAGCATTTTCACATCTCCTGTCTCAGGAGCAAAATAATGAGTGTTCTCCTCAGGTTTATCTGTTGCTTTTTAATTTTCAGCTGTCCAAGTTCACTTAACCAAGTTGAGATAATTCATTCCATTATTAAATAATGTGTTCAATGAAACTGTTCGAGGCCAAATGAACTTTATTTGCATGGCACTACCAATTCAGCACTTTCAGCAGAAATAAAGGAGTGAGGAGTGAATACTCGGAGAAATAATCGTGTTTTGTGCAAAGCTCTCTGCAATTCCCTCCCGCGGTGGCAGGAGAGAACGATAGAAATCTATCTGTTCCCAAGGTGAATTGCTTGAGAATCTCATCTTAACAGGGTGGGGGCATTGCAGGATGGGGAAGGTGAGAAGTTTCGTGAATTTCTGAGGGCTAGTCTGGGCTAATTCCTTTGTGCTTGTCGGGAGGTATCAATTCCTGAAAAGGGAGTTTCCTTTCTCTTTCCTGTGACTCGTCAGGACGGTGCCTACACGCTGAACATATCTGCATAGGGCTGGCTTCCCCGCCCGCTTGGTGCCTACTGGCCCCACTCCCTTATCTAATCAAGGTTCAATCAAAGTTAATTAGGGATCTAGTTTTCTGTTCCTGCATTAGGCGTAAAGCAAAAGGAGCTCCTGGGCATATCTGATCAAGGAGCTGATCTGTGTTATAACTATGTAATAACTGGCACGACTGTGTAATTACAATACAGCCCTATCTCAGGTTACATCATTATCATTATGCTTAACACTAAAACAAAGTGTGGTTATCATGATCGGTGTCAACACATTTGTGATGTGCCACCCAGGAAGAGGAGGATGTACACATGTCACACAAGCCCTACCTCAACCTGGAAAAAAGTTTGTTCCTGCAGATAAGGCATAAGGAGAAAAAGAACTGCACAGAACGCTGAGTATTGGGGGTTAAATTTAACCTTCCTTCACCTTCCTCTCCCCTTCCTTAGCCTGACGTTCACTTGTCAATGAGGACCTGGAGTCACTGATAATAAGATGTAATCTACCTCCGGGTGCCTGCAGTCTGTTTCCACTGAGAGAGATCTGCAAAGTTCCAAGAGCAGTGTTAACTCAAAGGCTTTGCACTGAGAATGTATTTTTCAGTTCTATTTTTCTGCTTAAATGATAGTTTAATGAACTAATATGTATCTGTAAAAAGGAGATGCTGGGGAACTTGTAAGAGCACAATTCAATTGAAGGAAAGCCAGTATTGAAAATACCATTTCTGCATCTTCTGCTTCTTGCTGAGTTGAGTTATGAAATATTAGAAATGCCATACTGCACAGCTTTTAGCCACTAATATTTATGTGCAGTCCTAAATATCAACAGCTTAAACCATTTTTTTTGTTAATGATAGGTCTGGATGTGATTTCTTAGCTAAAGACAGCTTCCTTATCTTACCTCATATCACGGCATCTGGTATCTCTAATTGGAATCATTTTCATAATAACCATGAGCAATATACATTACCATCTAAATATGAAGGCTGACTGCAATACAGACTTGTCTACTACAGCTTTTTAAGTATCCAGGATCCTGTCCAAAGCCCCTTAGACTGGAGGGAAAGGCTCCTGCTGATGTGTCTTATCTAAATTAGGTGCAATGTATCAAAAACCTCCCCAAGACTCCATATAGGAAAACAGAAATCTATTCCATAATAATAACTTTCAGTGCAACTCTGTCAAACCCCTCCAAAGGTGGTGTCCCATTCTGTCACTAAATCAGGCCTAATTCAGTCAGGATTTAGACACTTGTTCAACTTGAAATGCCAGAGTAGCTCTGTGGATTTTTAGGGAAGTTCAAGGCATTCAGTAGGTTGTCTCTCACTAGTTTACTACTTATGAGTTCTTAATTGTTAAAAATTTTACTGTTTCATTATTAGTAATAGAAAATTATCTAATACATTCAGAAACACAAGCTCAATACTAATTTTTATGGTGGTATGTTCTTGATTTGAATTAATTTCAGAAAAAAAATTGCACCTATGTAACAACGATAAATTCCTAAGAAGCCAAAGTCTCCAGCTATTCATCTCACAGTAGACATTTACATTATGTTCAAAGTGTGATGTTTTATATTCATCACAACCAGCAGTTCTCAATAAGATAAAAATACATTAATTTACCTCACTCAGGAGAGTTTCTCCAAAAGGGACAAAAAATCCCACTGTCAAATTAAAAGGAGAAGAAGGGATTAGAGTCCCCTAAAAACTGCATGCACAGGGTTTGTTTAAACTGAAATTTTACATAAAAAGGTGCAAATGCTTTTAAAGAGAACCATCCCAGATTGCATTTTCTTGCTCTCTCCCATATAATTGTAAACAGCTTTGATTTCAAAGGAAAAATCAGACAATTATTTTATAATGAGAGGTGTGGTCTAGTGATTCGAGCATCAGACTGGCAGCCAAAAACCACTGGAGTTTTAATCCTGGCTCTGACACTGACACCATCTACTGCCTGGGGCTAATCACCGTGAGATGTGCTCCTTGTGGGTTCCAGAGGCAGGGACAGCTGCAGAATTCCTGATTCAGAGCTCCAGAGGTGAGCAAGAACCTTCCTTGTGCTGCACCCAGCTCCTGCCCAGCACAGCCCTGAACTGAAGGGCACCATCCCTGACCAGAGGAAGATATTAAACCCATACAATTTCACCTCAGGCAAGCTGAGGTTCAGGAAAGCCATAGCTGCTAAGTGCTGTCAATAAAAGCTTTAAAAGCTCTTTGCATAAGCATATTTGAGTAGGTCTGTGCTTTGAAGCAAGCCTGCTGCTTAGGTCGAGGGGTGAGTAAAGCCAGTCTTTCCTTTAGAACACTCCCGACACCTGGGGAGATTTTTATTTCCTTTAAGCACCTCGTAGTTAAATTTTTAGTCATTGTTTTCTTTCTTCCTGTGTGTGCCCAACCCCCAGTGACCCCCAGCTTTCCCCTGTCCTTTTCTTCTCACTGCAGGTCCTCCTGTCTCATTGAGTTGTCTGATTTCTTATCCTTGATTAATACAAACACAGACAAAACCCTCATCCTTGGGGATTTTAATTGGAAGGTTGATTGCCTTTTCTTCTCTGCTTGTACATTTTCCATCGCTTCAGCTTCCTTGAGGTCCACAGACAGACTTTCAATCTCCCCCTCATTCGCCATCATGTTCTTGATCTTTACTTGCTCGGGGCTTGACTCCTTCTAATATAAATGTTAGGCATCTTGCCATTTCAGATGACAGATCAGCTCTTTGATGTGTCTAATTGTGATGGAGAGGGGGCAGAGAAGGCAGGACCTCCTGAAGCCAGGATAAATTTGCTGTCCATATAAAGTCTGAGCAGCAACGTGTCCCTCTGCTCCCTCTGCTATGTGACAGCATTCTGGCCTCAAATCCTGCTCGACCCAAAAGAGTTCCATGGACACCCTGTACAAGGGAAGATTTTACTTTCGAACCTGTTGATCTAAAAAAGGAAATCTGGCAGCAGCCATGATGCCAGAATGATAGGGAGGGGTGGCAGAATGGGGAGTTCTTCCTCAACTTTGCATGGCAAAAGCAGAGGTGGCTGACTGAAAGCAATCCAGTGAGATTGCCAGTGAGAGAACCTTGTTCCTCCACCTCACCTCACTCTCCCTTTGCTGCCTGCACAGAGGAACAGCAAACTGACACTCAGTATTTATGCTGGTGCTTTGCAAAAGTCATCAAATTCAACTTCACAACACATTTCTACACTGACTTTTCAGTTTGGTTTCAGGGCTGCTGTTCAGAGAGAAGAGCTGTGCTGCTCTGAGGGCCCGAAGCTTCAGAGAACAGCAGGCTTCAGTCACTTCTCTCGCTCTTAAATAATTTAGGCAATTTCAGAGCATCCCATACCAAGTTCTCTCAGTTCAGTTAAGAGCCAGACTTGTTGTGAAGCAGAGAAGGGACTCACTCTGGAGTTTATGACAACCAGAGCCGAATTCAGCTCTCAGCTGATGCCCAGAACTTCACCATCACCCCTCTCTATGCTTGGGAGAAGCCCTTGCTCGGTTGAAGGGAGAGAAGTTTGGAAAGGCCATGTAACTGAACCTGTCTAAGGGCTGTACTGTTGAACCTGTACAGCTCCTAGGCACACGTGTTTGCCCACAGAACACACGTCCAGCTCCTTCCTGTGCTGCAGAGACGTGGCTGCCCTGCTCAGACCCGGGCTCAGTTGGGTTGTGTGCTTTATAAACACATGAAAGGCCACAGTCCCGGCCCAGAGGTACTTGAAGTCGTTAGCAAATCTCACAGACACTTCTTAATATGAATTTATTGTTGATCTGTCTGCCCCAGAGCTTGAAATTCTTTATCTGCCAAACAGGCACAGCAGGAGTTTCAGCATTTCTTCCTTTATAATACCCAGCTAACATGCTTCAAGCCTGACCCACAATGATCATCTCCTGAGAAGAAAGTTTGATTTTGTCTTCCTGCTATTCAGCATTCAGCCCTTGATCTTTCTACCAAAATGGGAAATCAGTACTAGTGAAATGAACGCTGATCAACACTGACAAAACCTTTCACCTCCTTTCTTGCTGTAAGCTGGGGTTACATTTGTGCTGCTGTCCTTGAGCAAAGTCTTGAGTGGAAAGTTTCCTCCCGCCTCTCTTACCCCTTCTCTTTCCAGCACAAATGCAGAAACCAGCTTTAAATGAAGCAGCCCTCAGGTGAAGAGCAGCAATGTTCCAGTCTGCAGAGTGACAGTCTGAAAGGCAGCAGGGAAGGGGATGTCTGTGCAGCAGCAGTGGAGGGAGAGCAGGGAACATCTATCAATATTTACTGAGCAGCATTGCTTTTCCATTTGGTGATTGTCAGCCCTTCCTCTTTACAGAGCCCTGCCCTGTAATAGCTTTGTCCTTATTCCTGTGCATTACCAAGCAAGAAACCCAGTTTCTGGCTTTGATCTTTGTTGACAGGGCTGAGGAAGATCATGGAAGCCTTTCTCTCCATGGGTTCTCTCTACACACCCCAGAGGAGAGATTAATAGTTTCTGAAAGCATCTCCACCCTACAGAAAGGTCACCAGAGTCCTAGGGAAGATGAATAAATGGGCGTTCATCAAGGCTCTGTAGTAACATGGGAGGGACCTCTTCCAGCAAAAATATTGCCAAAAATTCTTAACAGTGCCAATTTCAGAGGAGCTGGATGTAGGCAGGTGATTTTTCACACAGTACATCACAGTCCAATCACTTCTACAGGTGTATTTTTTAAACAGTTTTGTTTGCATCAAGTGCTTGTCACTGTGTGGCCTGTGACCTGTGGGACGTGCTGATTGAGGCTGTAGGAGAGTATGTCCCTGTCACCTTATCTTCCATAGCCAGTCAGCTGTATTTTGAATTCATGTGGAGCTGTGAGTTTGGGCAAGAGTTTGCTTTAGTTATTTTTATGCCAACTCTATCACCTTAATGTTTATTGTTCTGGCTCTGGACAGTAGAGCTAATTAATGTGTTAGATACTCTTGAGTATCCTCTTATTGTTTCACATATCTTTTGGGCCTGATATACTGAGACCCTTAATCCAACAGAATTTACTTCACCATAAAGTAGAAAAAACCTACTGGGAAAACCAGCAGGAGTTCAGCTAGAGCAGTGGAAAAATCTTCTCTTTAGGTTTTCCATTCCCTGATTTAAGCTGGGGTAGCTACATTGCCATGTGTGTTCTTCCTAGGTAGATTCCATACGTGTGACGTGCACACACAGATTTGTGCAGACACACAGTGCAGGGCATTATCCCAAGCTGCAAAATCAAATTACCTATGCTAATATTCACTGAAAGACATAATGTGAAGTAGCCATATTGCTGGAAAGAGATGGAAAAATGTCTGAAATGGACTGATGCAATTTTGCCAGATTATCATAAACTCCCAAACCTAAGCTACAAGAATAGCTGATCCTGACAGATGCTTGCGGTTGGAGTGCCCACATAGGGAGAAGTCTGATTATGTGTCGGGTGGGAGGCATAAAGACAGAAGAAAGTTGATTTGCTTTATCCTGTCAATCTAATGATTCACTTTGCAGGTCACACTTTATCTACACACAGTGTTTATTTAGACAATGAAACCATCAGTGTCATTGATAGAATCTAACATGCCAACAGAGATATTTTACTTTCTTGGTATTTTTTATTGTTGCTGGAGTATGTAATCCTGCCACAGAAGTCTTTTTATGGAAATAATATTTTGTTATAAGCACTATCATCGTGTATTGTAATTATTATTTTGTTTTACCCTGCCCACACACAAAACTGTTTGCATTATATTCCATTGAAAGATACATTTTAAGTTCTCTCTGGTAGTCATGAATAATGTAAATTGACAAGAACTATTATGGAGGCAGGTAGACAAAGAAACAGAAAGTTAAGTGGTTTCCTTTCTTTTTCTGGCAGAGTGACATTTACCTGTAAGTACATTTGATTTTAACACAACAGGATGAGTCTCTGCTGTGCTGGATTAGGATTGAGGCATGTGGAGGAGTTCAGATAAAGAGTGGGCACTGAGAAATGCCCTCGCCAGACCTCTCTAGGGAGGGTACTTCAGCTGCAATAGCGTGTCAGAATGTCTTTTTTTTTTAGTCCTTGCATCCAGCTGACAAAATCTTTCCTTGTTTCTGTATCTGTAATTCCAAGAGATCTCTCAGTGCTTCCCACAGCTGTCTAATACTTTGTGCTTGTCACATCACTTCCCAAAAAAGGGTCAATGTCACTTTCCCACCCTGACAGACAGAAAAACCAAAGCAAAGAGAAGCTGTAGATGAATGAGGGTCACTTGGAGGCCCAGGACCAGCTCTCCTGGTGTGTGCACCCAGATTGGTGCTGTCTCTCACATTCCAGACACTAATTTCACCAGTTCCCCTTTTCCTCAGACTTGCCAGAACTGCACTAACTGCAGGTCTAACTCTCCTGCAGTTACACTGAATTTAAATCAGAAATAACTTCAGTGGGTTGGATTCTCACTTTTGCAAACGAGAGTGTTCCCCCTAAAACCAGTAGAGCTCATTTTTAGGTCTGAGAAGGTGTAACTGCTCTCATGTCTATAAACATCCCACTAAGTATAAAATACTTTATTTCTATAGTGTGACACATTTGCCACCCTCCCTGATCCAGCTTTTCCCTGCAGTGTAACTTTCCATGTCTGGCAGGTTGCACTGGGTGAGAGGGACAAAAGCCACTCAACCCTGGTCTCCAGTAAAAACCCAACCAACCAAATAAACAAAAGCAAACAAAAACCCAAGTAGGCATCACACCATGATCAAGATATTTGCTCCCCCAGGGGGGTCACAGGTCTGCAGGTGGAGAGCTGAGGTCTTTTGGGAGAGCTGACATCCCTCTGCTTTTACAGAGCTGACATCCCTCTGCTATTACAGAGAAGCAAAAAGGTGCATTGTGGTTTAATCTGCCCTGTTCCTTGAGGGAAAACTTCAGAGAACATTGTCCAGGCTGCCTCCCAGAGCTTTTCTACTTTTGTGATCTCTCCTTTGAGTTTCTTTGCGGGATCAGGACAGGCCCTGGCTGATGACAAATGTGACCTGTCCCACCGAGTTATTGTTGCTCGCCATGGGGGATGAGCTTTTGCAGCCCTTGGTTCCTGGTGACGTGGTGCAGGGTGCACACACACACCACAGTTGTGTCTTGGGGCTTCAAATGCCTTTATCTGTGTCATGCATTGGTTTTTACAGTTTGCTATGAATCACTGGTGCCTGCTGGGAACACATACCCGCTTCTGGTTATTTTTATTACAATGTTAGAATGGGCACAAGGACACTTAAAAGTGGAACAACTGAGCATCTCTTGGTAGCCAGTGCTGTGCAACTCTCCTGGGATGCCTGATAATGCCGAGTTGTGCTGCTGAACAGCCTTACTGTTGTTAAAAGAAATTAATTCCAAGATAGTCAGTGTCCTGTGTAGTAACTCTACTCATGTGAATGATGAAGGAGTAGCTAGAGCCCTGTATCGAGTCCTGGAAAATGAGCTCAGAGCCCTTGATAAGCTGCAGATTTCCTCGATGAGGGTAGATCAGTCATTTAGACATTCAGGTTATATTTCAGCTGTGGGGCAGCTCTCTCTGTTACATGACTCCATGTCCTAGGATGTCCAGGAACCAGGCTGGAAAGTTTTGTGGCTGCCTTCTAGCCAGAATCTCTTTGTTTGCTGGCTTTCTTACCAGCAGTAAATCAACGGGCAGAAGCATGAGATGAGTGTCAGGATCTCCTTCTGATGAGAAACTGAGACACAGCTTGGAAAAACACCTGGACAGCAGGTGAAGAAAAAGGGATTAATGGCATGCTGGGGTATTACACCATGCTGACGCTGAGTGGTAATGCCAGGATGAGTGCATCAAAAGATAAAAGGAATCCTGTACGATGGGAAAAGGGAACATATAAACCCCAAGTTTGTTAATAACTGCTTGTCAAGGGAATGAAGAGTTTAGCTTTGAAGGACAAATATTTCTGTTCTCAGATAGAGAAACACAGAGCAAAGAAACCAACCTGAGAACTTCTGGGCACTCAGCTCCTTTGTTATGAAGGTTTAGTGTTGAGTGGTTCCTGAAATGTTTGTTATGGGTCATGAGCATGTTAGAAAAACATCAAGATGCTCAGAGAAAACAGTAAAGGGAATGGCTGAAACAAACAATACTCGATATAAAATACCAATATCATCTGGATTTCTATTAGCTCTGGAGCTCTCAGAGTGGACTTCGTCACCTCCAGTTTAAAAGGTCAGAGACAAGAGAAGAACTGATTTGCTCAAGGCACACAGCCAGCAAACAGTAGAATTGGGACTAGAAACCAAATCTTTTTACTCTTTGCAGGAAGAAAACAAACAGGTTTGTGGTAGTTTCAAAAGACATGGCTACAAGAGGGCTTGAAACAACTGAACTCAATTTTCTAACCCCATTGCACAGGCTTTGGCCAGGTCTTCAGATTCTGCTTTATGCTTTAATTCTCCTGTGCCACTACACACAAAATGACAGCCACTTTTACAGGAAAATGCTAAGCCCAAACTCTGCCTTTGGGTACAGAAGGAAATTGCAGAGAAGAGAAGCCACTGTGTCCAACTGATCAGGATAGTGGCCATGTGCCAGACATCATCTTTCGTGGTAATAACTCCTTCCCAATGGCAGCCTGAGCTATTTGCCTGTCATGATTTGTCTTTTTGTGCTTGGGGAATGCTGGCTGACCTTTGTCTTTGATGTTGCTCAGCCCTTTCCTTGCAATAGGGCAGTTCAGAAGGCCATGACCACATCTGCTTTGGCTGGTTCTGTTATCAATTAATTTGTCCTGCCACATCAAAGAACAGAGATAAAGCTGCAGCATTTCCTTACCACAGATTTTTATCTTCACTCCCCAGTTCACCTCACAATACACGCACCTTCCACCTCCACGGCAAGCGGAGAGAGAGAGACAGACAGAGAAAGAAACTGAAATGACATCCTAATAGCCTCCCTCGAGTGCTGATGGCACCTGGGTCTCTGTGTGCTGAGCCTGACACCCACTTCCAATCTGGCCTGGCCACAGCCAGGCGGTTGCTTACTCCCCCAACAAGTTATTTGTTTTTCTCTGCAGACAAATCAGCGATGTTAGAATGACAAATAGCAGTTATAGCTTTGCACTTAGCTGAGTATAATTTCAGCCCATCAGTACCATCTGTCTCCTTTCTTGGGCTGCAGCTCCATTAAGCGACAGCCAGAGATCCTCAAGGACAAAGAGCCCAACTCACATGGACAGATATCAGAGGGGTCACAATCTGTGACTCTTTGCCCTCTGTGGGTAATTCCAGTGGTGAGCTAGAGAAAATGGAGGTGGGTCATAGAACATAACCCAGATTCAAAGTTCCTGAGCTGTGCCATGCTGAGTCTCAGTTCTCCTTGTCCAGGAATTCTGTGCTGAGGTTGGTACTAAACACCATCCAAACTTATCTTGGACTTGCTGGGGTGGTGCTGTTTGTTTTGGCTTTGGGACAGCAGTCAGGCTTATTTCTAGGAAATTTTGTGTTCATTTACTACAAATCATAGAAGGGATAGGAAAATGCCCCTGCATAGTCAGTATTAGTGTTATCAATATTAATACTAAACTTTAGTATTAATAAACTAAGTGAATCTGTTTGTGATAATCTCACCTTGTAATTCTTGAACTGCCTTGTTTTCCAAAAAGCAATTCCTCTTGTCTTAGGGCACTCACCAGTAAAAAAAATGCTTAATGACGATTCCAATCTCCATCAAATTTCAGGAGAAGATTGCTTCTGCCCTGATTAGGTCTTTCCCTGTCTCCAGAATCATCTTCTTTTCCATCTATGACCTTTCAAAGTTCCTTGTTCCCATTCTGTATGAAGTTCAAACTCCTCTTCCTTATTTTGTCTATCACTTATACTGCCTATCAGTAATTTATCTGTCATCTCCTCTGTCTCTGGCTCCTGATCACCATGTGCCCTGTTGAAACCTGGCCACAGAAAATAAAGTGAGGCTTTTTAAAGAGGTTTTAGAATTATTGTAAAGTGGCCGTGTCACAGTAAAGTTAAAAGGCCAAAGTGAAACACTGGGCTGGGAGCAACAAGCCAAAAGGAAACAATAGTGACAAGGATTTGTCTACATGAATATAAAATAATTTGTTCAAATTCTTTACACACTTGCCTTTTAAGAGCTCAATTCCTATTTAAACACACCAAAAATGATCAGATTTGCAAAAGAGCTCAGTTTGCTGAGCACAGAGTGTTATGTGTGTATGAAAATCTGATCCTTGCGTCCCCAGGCATGCTGGGGACTGAGTAGGACCAGGACCTTGGGATCTGTATTCCAGCTTTGGCCTCATGTCCTCAGACTTTTCTGATTTAGTTGTTTTCCCTTCAGGCTTCTTCCTTGTTTTTTGTTTTCTTGTTTGCCTTCTCTCTTTCTCTCTTTCTTTCACCTTCTTTTCGCCTGTTCTCTTTTTCTCTCTCTCTCTTTTTTTTTTCTCTCTTTCTCTTTCTCTCTTCTCTTTATTATGTTTTCTGAGGACTGAAATTGGCTCTAATTGGATCACATCCCAAAAAATGGAGAAAAATTGGGTTTTTGAACCATTTTGCATGTGCAATGAAAAAGCCCAGTCTTCCCCAGTGTGGCTGTGAATGTCCTTCTCTCTCATTGACTAAAGACCCTGAGTACCTTGCAGGATCAGTTGCATTCAAAAACCTGTCCTTTCAAATTTGTTTAGGTAAAGTGCAGAGTGCAGATGATTCCCAGAATAGCTCTTCTGGCTTCATGTGGAATGACAGCAAAAACAAACCTGGACTTGGCTTTTCATCTCAATGGAAGGGCATGCGAGAAGCAGTGAGAATATGTCATTGTTCGTAAAGGACAACGTTACACGGGAACGCGCAGGGAGAGAGGCAGGGGGAGAGAGATTTTTCCTCTCTGCTAAATAAGGGCCATTTCGAGGTGTGTGAGGACAGCAGGGGTCAGCGAGTGCTGGAACTGACTCTGAACTTCTGGCAGAACAATCTCCTGGAACTAAACCCAAGAATACCTTTATCTTCAGCAACCTGCAGGGAGATGTTCCACAGCCAGCTTTCTCCACAAGAGCCAGGTTACAGTGTCTGTACATGACAGCGACTGCAGCAAAAGCTTTTGTCTTTTAAAACAGACTGGCTCACACACAGCAGAGTAGACTTGAACCTGGTATTTAATATCAGACACTGTGCAAGAATTTATAACAGCAGAGCCATAAACCATGAGCTTATTTGCCACATAAGAGGGTGGGTGCAGGTGCTCACACACCATGGCTAATTAGAACAGCAACTGATGAGTTACAGGAATTAGAATTTGTTCAGGAAGGATCTGCTCCCCACACTGATCTGCTTTAACTCCCAGGTATAACCAGGGCCTGAGCCACTTTTCACCATGAACCCAAGCTGTTTGCAGACACCCCTTCAGCCTCACTGCTTCCCTGCCTTGGGAAGGGAGGAAAGGCTGAGGTCCCTATTTGCCAGAGAGGTGCTTGCACTGTACTTCCATGTCAATTGGCTGCACACACAGTCAGTGTCAGAACCAGAAATAAAGTCCAGCAGTCCTGATTCTTAGTCCTCTCCCATCAGCCACGTTCTCCTGAGCTTGTTTTACCTGCATATCTGGGATTTTGTGGGCAACTACAGAGACAGAGAACAGATTGCCCCCAAATGGGGTCTTCAATCACTCAACTTTTATCACTGAAAGTCAGTAGCTTCCCTCCCTGCCTCCTTGAAAAGCTTTTAAAATAAACACAGGTACATTAGAACAACAGCCCTTCAAAAAGGGTCCCTTCCTCCCCCTTACCTTCCTTGCTCTCCTGTCATTAAGCAGAGCAGAGCCATCCTTACATGTGACATTTGGACAGATTGACTTAAGCTATTTACTTTAAGCTTTTCTTCCTCCCATTCAGGATCATTTTCATTCATTTTTCAAGTGTTTCAAAATTTCTTTTGCCAAATCCCTGGATCAGGTGATTCAGAATGAAGCAATGGGACTTGTGCCATTCTGATAAAAGCACAACCCTGAAGCTTCCCTGCTTTTCCCACAGCTCCTTTCTGTTTACTTCTTAACTCATTAATTCTGCTGACAAAAGGAAAAATACAGCAGGAGTCATAAAGGAAATATCACTTTTAAAAGCCAGTTTTATTTTCTTACCACAGGTTCTGCCTTGCTGGTGAAACCATTGAGTAATTGTGTTCTGGGCTTAAGAGTCAGTGGGTCAGATTCTGGTTTGAATTTTATCAATAAAAACAACCACTCCAGGGCAACCTTTCATAAATATTCTTGCTTTCCAACCAGTGTGCTCTGCTGCTTGAGGATGTCTTCCTAAACCAAATCCTAACCCAGAATTACCACATTAATGTCAGTGGAACTGACAGGTGACAGAGTTCAGACTCGGAACTCCCTCACAAGGGTTTTCTCTCTCTTCCAGCAGCAGAAAAGCACGAGCAGGTTTAACACAACCCTCCTGATTTACACTCCCTGCTCAGCAGAAGCCTGGGAGCTTTGCTGGGTAGGTTGAAGATGCAGCAGAACAGATGTGTGTCTGAAATGAGGATGTGCTGTGCTGCTGTGGACCCTGCAGTGGCAAGGACTGAACAAAGATCTGCTTACTACCCTCTTATAGTGACCTTGGGCAAGGCATTCTCTCTATCAGACCCTTTTTTTTTTCTTCTCTCATTCTTATCTGTCTTGCCTAATGGCAATTGGAACATGTTTGATATTTCCTCAAGTTCTGTATTAGCTCCACCTAAGGAAAATCTGGTCTAAGTCACCTCTTTTCAGAACACACAAAAGGTGGTACAAAGGGTAAGATTTGGGGATGAAGGAACAGTTGAGTGATGCCAAGTGATGTTCACATCACAGAATGGTCACATCAGTTGTTGGGTAACTGGAACTGCAGTTTGTGGGACTCCTGAGACAGCAACTCACAATAAAGTTAAGGCTTTTTCTGTGCATATAGTTTGAATTAGGGGAAATGCTCAAAATATATAAACAGGAACTAGTCTAGCAGGGAAGATAAGCTTTGGAGTAAGGGGCTGTCTCTTGCAATGTGTATTTAGTGTCTACTGCAGTGGGGACTAATCTCATGTTGGGCCTCTGGATGCTGGGCCTCTCTTAATGTGTGTACTGCTGTAATACACAGAACTACTTCCTTCCATTGACTGCCTTTTTGTGGCATTGTTTTATGTAATTGACTCCCTTTTTTATCCAGAGGCCAAAAAGTGATTATTGGAGATTGCCAGCTCCAGACCTGAATTGTTTCATTCAGGAAGTTAATTAAAATCAACCCACCTCTTCAGAAAACCTTTTCCAATAGAGTGTGGATGCTCCTTTCATCTCCGTGTTACTCTTTTTTTTTTTTTTTAATCAGTACTCCTTAAATCATGGAAATAACTTGGCAAAGGAGCTGAATTACAAGAAAAATCAGTTAGGAACGTAGGTAAAGGCACATAATAGGTCTTTAGAGGAGAGGAATGAATTTAATTGAGTGAAAGCTCAGAAAACCCAAAAGTAAACTCAGGGTCATCAGCATGCTTCTTTCACTTATCCCTCAGTTGCACTTCATAGATCCAGGCTTCCTTTTGCTCTGCTGTTATCACACTTTCCTTTTGCTGTGATTTATTAACTGTGGAACTGTCAAATTATGAAACTGAGGTTCTAGAAATACTTATTAATGTTTGAGAAATTCATTTCACACTTGAATACTTTTTCTAACACTTACTAATGTCCCTCATTTTGGTCATGTGGGTCTGCAGGGCAAGAAAACAAGGTATCTTATTATATATTTAGCATGTGGAGATGAAGGATGAAAAAAAAATGTATTTTGAAACCCCCTCAAACATGGCAGCAGCCTCATGCATTTGGTGCCTGTGCTGCTGGAGGTGGTGGCTGTGTGTGGATGTGCACAGGCAGGGCAGTGTCTGTGCACTCAGTGACACCATCCCAGCTCCCTTTCAGTCACTATTAAGAAAGCACTTCTAATCCCCTCTGAGAAGCCAGAACATAAAATTCCTTTCATGCCAGTTTTGTCTTCCTCAATTCGGTGAACACTGACCTTCCCCCTGTGATTCCAGTGGAACTTGTAATTCAAAAGGCATTTCTGTTTATTATTACCCTGTTAGTGTACAAGAATCATCAGGGGTGCCAGTACTGCTCAGGCATCGAGGTTACTGCTGAGCTTTCTGCTGCAGCTTTGTGCTGCAAACAAAAATACAGAGGCCATAGATAAATTATGATCACTTTACTCACTATTTAATAAGAATAATGAGCCTACAGTAATCACTGAATAATTACTTGCCTCAAGATCCTTTGCCATACTTATTTCCCATGCAAAGTTTTCTGATGGAAATTCATTTAAAAAGTAGAAACAAAGACCACCAAAAATGTCAAAGTTTATGAATTTGCTCTTACAGGACTGGAACATTTCTACCTCTTGACACTCAGTTTTGAAATGTGTTATGTTACAACAGTATCAAATTTAACAGTTCTGAACGGGTATAGTCTTACTCAAAAGAAGGTTTTCCTTGAAAATATAATTTTGCACAGAATACTGAGCTCTGTGTTTCCAACAGCATTAATGAAGGCAAGTTCAGTATTTAACCTGATCTGCTCAAAGAAGTCCTATTACCCTTCATACTTAGAGAGACATCATCTGATAGGAAATGGCTGCAATACCTCCAGCTTTCCTAAAATACTGACAGTTTCAACCGTTTCTTAAGAAATACTCACTGGGGACTGCAGCTCTAAACACACTTCTGTTTTAAAGTGTGACCATCCACTTTAGCTTACAACTAAAACAGGGGTGTTGCTGGCCACCCAAAGGCCAGCCAGAGAAAGGAGTGACCACCAGCCATCTTTCCTTGAGATGCCTCTCCACAGTGCTTTTTTCCCTTTGCTACCTCACTGTTTCCACCTATGATTTCTAAATGACCGTAACATCCTTTCCTCAGGCAAGTGTTTCATGCCAGCATTGGGAACATTGTTTTTTTTCCAAGGAAACTCCAGTAACATTTACTGGTTTTCACATTTGGTGAGCTGCTCTTGAATAAAACTCTGTGCAACAGAAGCACCTTCTTCAATACACAGGTGTCTACCACATGCTGAAATTATCAGACTTAACAATAAGTGGAAAAAAACCCACTTTTTTTTTTTTTGGCAGAATAACATGAAAGACTTTTTTTTTTTTAAATTTTTTTACCTGCAGTAAGAGGAGTGAATTCTGGTCTTGTTTAATCCAGCGCAGCAGCTGACAATGGGGTGGGCTGGAGTGTTTGCTCTGCTGTCTCTGCTGTTTAAGCTCAGGACAAGTAAAAATGTTAATACAACAGTGAATCCTTGCTGGGACCTGACCCTGATTGCAGCTCTGCCCCACGGATCCACCGGCCCCTCAGTGCCCATGTTTTCAGACTTGACAATGTGTAAGTGCCTTATTTTGGGATGTAGGAAAATGCTCATGTGCGAGGGTAACCCCCCCTCTAAATTCTGTACACACAAATGCAGCAGATCTTTCAGATCAGCATGTGCTCATTTGAAAGTTTGTTTTTCAACACCTCTCCTCTTTCTTTGCTACTGCCCTTCAGCTTCTGTAGACTTGAAAACTTGTGCCATGTGGAAGTGCCCCAGTTACATCAGATAAAACTGCAATTTCTTACTTAAGCTCCACGTACTGGTCAATATTCCCTTTGCAAATAGTTCTGCTTTTGATAAATGCAACTTAATTTTTGCGTGAAACAAATTTTGAAATATTATCTCCATGGACATTTTTAAGCTTGACAGGTCTGTTCTCTAAATAATTTATTTTTTTTAATGTTTCTTAGCATCTCTGAATCTAAAAGCATTTAATGAATATGCTTCCCTGACCATTTTACTAATAATTATTTAGCTCATTATTAATGCTTCCCTTTCAGAGAACCAGAAACTGAGATGCAGGTATCTGAGAGAAGTGCTATTGTTTTTAGAAGCATAATTGGGTTCTGATTTCTAGAGCTCACCTTTCTGGGGCTCTCTAAGAAAAGCTGTCTACAAGGGTCAGAAAGAAACTATTAAATTGCCTGACACCTATTAATCCACTCCTCTTTTAGGTCTGTAGCTGTGAACTGAGCTCATTGAAATAAAATCTCTCATACTCATGAGATCATGTATTAGAAAATCAGTCCTGGTGTGCCCAAGGAGTTGGCCCCGCATCACATTATTTCCTTATACAAACAGTAATAAAATACTTCTTTTCCCCCTCCAATATATTTTATTTTAGGGAAATGCAACAGGAAAGAACAAAAGTAGAATTCCCATTTGTGAAAGCACAGCATGTGCAACTTCACTGTAGCAGGCAGCAAAAGGTCTAAGAGCAAAAAAAGGACTACTGAGACCTGCAGACAGAGAGTTTCCCATAAATTAGCTCAGAAAACCAAAGGTAGAGCACTGCATGCTAGAGAAGGCTTGAAGCACAAAATATTTTTAAAGTCCTTTAGCAATATTAAAATTCTGATCAGAAACAAGGATTGTAATGTGATTTTCCTCTCTCCTTGCTTGTGAATCAATTGCGCAGCCATTCTCTTTGTTAAAAATTTTCAAAACTCTAAAAAAATAGATTTAGTTCCCACCCTGGAAAAATGAAGGAAAGTGCTTAATGCATTGGTGTTGGGGCACAAAGTGCATTTGTTGTGCTGCTGAATGTAACACGATCTGAACCAAGGCAGGAGAATGAACACTTTGCAGCCCCTGATGGATTTCAGATTTATTAGACACTGGAATGTTTTTTTCCCCCCCTTGTCTATAAGAACATAGTGTGTAAGATGATGAAGGGCAGGAATAAATGGAGCAGACATTGTAGCCCTTAAAATTAAAAGAACTGTTTCTAGATTTTGAAAGTGTCAATGTATGAAAAAGCAGCCTAAATAGAAGTGTTGCATTATTCAGTACGCTTTCCTCCTGGAAAGAAAAACATTTTGCAACCACTGACAAAGCTATGGACATGTGACTAATACTACTTTTATTTTCCTATATGGAGAAAAACCCCATCACAAAGCCTAAATGGAATATTTATGCTGTAAGATAATACACTCGTACCTGTAAATTATGAGTGCAAGATGTAATAATTCATCCTTAGTTTCATTACTCATGCACTATGGAGCTTTCAAGATTAGGGATGGATTTGTTATGCCACTACATTCCAGTATATGTTTTCCCTTCCTTAACCCTCTCTCTCTTCTCTGGCACACACATCCTGTACAGTAGGAGCAAATTTCTTTGCACCAGCACATACAGACTGTATGAGCCACACAGAACTGGCATCCCTTTCAAAGGACATATTAATGATCCATTTTATGATGTTAACCAGGCTGAAAAAAAATTAGCTTAGGGCAGATGGATATAATTTCAAATAAATTTGGAGGAAAGTTTCCTATTCAAAGAAGAGCTCCAAGGTGTAGCATTAATAAAATGCTGTTGAGTCTAATGTTACAGGATAGTTCTCTTGAGCTTCCAGGACGGGAACCACAGTGGTCTGCTTGTATTAGCAGGAGTTCTGTTCCAGTATCTATGCATTGCTTTGTGAAAGGGGATAGCAAAAGTCTGGAATGAATAGCTTCAAAGATTAGAATTCCCATGAAAATATAAACAACAAAACTATTCACTGAAAGCAAAGTTATGTTTAATATATAAGCAGAGGAATAAACAAGTTCTGTTCTTCTATTTTTGACTCTGTGTTTTAAGTGTCTGAAAGTGATGCAAGTCTGACAGAGATGACAAGGCCAAGGGGACACTTTGGGCCAGTGTTCTGAGCACTGGCACGCCAGGCTCTGCTGGGGTCTGCTACTGAGTTATTGTGTAATCTTGGATGAGTCATTTAAATTCTTTATGCTCTGATTTCACCAGTCTGTAAAATAGGTGTAATCCTCCCCCATTTACCTCAGACAGCAAAAATATCTATAAAACATCTTAGATGTCATGATATGTTCAGGCAGATTTCACTTCAGTAAAACACTCCCTTTATGAGCTGTATTTGTCCACAGATCTTTTTGTCCTGCAAACATCAGCCCCAGACACACACATACATAGCCATGTCACTGTCGCCTGAAAGATGAGAAGATCATGCCTTTACTGTGAAATCAAAACCATCATTCTGCTTCTATGGCTGCAGAAATTGCATTAACAATCAAACTTTTAAGTCTTTTCAAAGACCAAATCTTGCTTTTCTTAATCAAGTGAGAAGTCCCAGTAAAAATCAGTAGGATACTTCAAGCCACTAAGGAAAGTAGGATTGAGCCTCTTGCAGAGCATTGAGGTAAACCAGACACACCACTGCAGTTTGCATTGGACAGTTCTCAATTAGAATGTCAAGATTTATAGTGTATTTTATCCGGTTTTCATTCTCCACTGTTCAGTTTAACTTTTGACCTATGGTTATTGGCAGAAGAGGGCTTGTCCCAGAGGGCCATTAGTCCTTTCCAAAGAGGCCTTCTAAGAAGTGCCAAAAAAGAGGGTGAGAAATAGGTCTCTTTGTAACAGGACCCCTCCTCTGACATGCTCACCACCGATGGGACAGCCAGGCTACAAGAAAACAGAAGATCCCTCTGGATTTTCTTCACTAAGTAGCTAAGGTCTTGTATTGTTCCTTTTGTCTCCTGCCAAAAGATCAGACAGAAACAAATCCCAAAGAAAGGGTCAAAACTAATTGTGTCAAAAAATCTGCATGGAGACAGAGTAGAAGAAAGTGGAGGTTATGAACATAGGGAACATATGCTGATATATGAGAGATATAGTAAGATGTGGCATCCAGGGGCTCTCAAGGGGGGCTGGAGTTCAGAAAGCTCTTAGCCAGCATGGGACACAGTTTCCTTACAATATATGATAGAAGAACATGAGTTGAAGATACATCCTTGAATTTTAATTAAAAAAAAAAAAGTATGGGGAGAAATAGATTTACTCAGGTTGGATAGCCCTGCTCAATGCATTCCCATCAAAAAGGGAGATGAGGGCTGTGCTGAAGGAGAGTCTGCTGGCAAGTAACTGGCACAGTTTCTCAAGGCAAAACCATTAGACTGATAAGAATATCGAGTAGAATCAATGATCTTGCTGTAGGACTGTGCTGGTGACACAAAACAAGGGCAGTGCTGTAAATGTGGGGGGCCAGAGTATTCCAGGGGAAGACTCATTTCATCCTGGGCATTCCAGCATTAGAAAAGGAAGGAAATGTAATAGGATTCAAGTCGGGCTGTGCGGTTGGAGATTAATAACAACGATGCTCCGTGAGCAAGATGCTCCTTGGATGAAGATGTCCTTACAGCAGGGAGGTTCTCCAAGGGCCTTCCCATGGACACACGGGGACAAAAATAACCCAGCTCGCTTTAGGACAGAGCCAGCATCATTTGCAAAAGAGATTATATAACATGGTTGCCTCTAACAACAGAGGACTAGTCTGATGAACCAGAAGGCCCCTTCCAGTCCTATTGTTCCTCCTATTCCCAAAGTTAAATTAACACCAACCTTGCCTGGCAACATTGTCCCTGCGCCTGTGGGAGAGGGAGTTTGCCCTGGAGCTCCTGGGATGAGATGTCTCTGTAAATGGGAATTGAAAACCCTGTAAATGGGAACTAGAAGAGGTGCCAGGTTTGTAATCTAAAAAACTCAATAAAAACAATGTAATAGATCTGGATCCTCCTGCTTTGTGGCACAGAGAGGCCTTTAAGGACACAAGACCAGCCTTAAATCCCCCTCAGGAGAGGCTCATGGCTGACAACACAGCACCAGTTACCTCACAGGGCCCCCAATGTCCTCTGACAGCCTGAAGCCATTGGGGCAGAAACACTGAGTTTGGGAAAGTGACTTTTCTCCAGACAGCAGAGATCCAGTGAGGGTTTCTCACCTCTTTCCCCCAGGCTGGCCTTCTCACAACCATCCCGGCCTGTCGGGATGGCAGGGCCTCTGTATCCCAACAAATCCCTGGCTGGGGAGCAATCTCCCCCACCTATACATCATGAATATATATATATATATATATATATGTATATATATATATATATATATATGTATATATATATATATATATATGTATGTATAATATATGTATGGCCAAGAGGTGAAATCAGCTGTGCAGGGCTGCCAGGAGACTGTGAGGGGCAGGGCCAGGCCCCTGACTGGCACCACCATTGCTGAGGGGAGCAGCATGGCTGTGCCCTGGCCAGGGCTGTGAGGGCACCGCTGCCACCTCAGGGGACAAACAGGGTTTAAACAATACCAAAATGGGGTAGCACAGCACAAGGTCTGTGGGGTAGTGGCACTGCCTCTGGGTCTCTCTCCAGGGCATGGTTTTAGGTATAGAGCTGCTCAAGATGAGTAACAAAATGGTGGGAAAGCTGTTTGACTGCCTGAGAGCTGGCAGAGCCATCGGAGCACATAGCCCAGAGCAAAGGGGGGTAAGTGAAGTACAGCAATTTAAAATGGGTGGGAATAGAAATTCCCCTTCCCTGACTTCCCAAGCCTGTGGAGCTGAGGACAGGCCCTTGGTCTGGCAGGACTCTGCCCCCCAAGGGTGAATGTCAGTGTCTCACTTTTGGTGCCTTGTGCTGCTTGTCACTGTCACTCTTATTCCAGAAGGTTCTGCAAGGTGGAGGTGCTGTTTTATCCTATGTGATATCTTGTCCTGGAAAAGTATGATTAGAGAACCTTTAGCATTAAATAGGGAGCCTTTAGAAATGGCCAGCTGGTGTCTGGGTTCCTGGGCAGTGCCTGGCATTCATGGGCCGGGACAGGCTCAGGCTGTGGGACAGGAGGCAGGAGAGGGGTGAGGGTGGATGTACCCCTCATTTTCTCTCTGCACTCTTCTCTCATCTCCAGAACAGCAACAGCAGCTTGGGAAGGGGCAGGTGCAGACACACACGTGTCTGCCAGGTGACATGTCCCTAGAAGGGAGCTGCAGGGGCATAAACAAGAACACCTTCCTCCTGGGAGCAGCGGCCCCAGCCACCAGAAGGTGCCAGCCCCCAGCTTTGTGTTGAAAATCCCAGAGTGGTTCAGCAATGCCCCAATTTGCTCACGAGACACAGAGCAGAGCCCACCTACTCATTCCTCTGCACAGCCATCCAGCGATAATGACTTTCAGTCAATGGTGTAGCTTGGAACAGATGCCTGGAGGTGAAAGGATCTGTATTCTATTACTAGCCCCTTCAACTAGCCAGGGTCCCCCAGGTTAAATATTTTTAGCAACAGCTTGTTTACATGTCAAACTTGTCAATGAGCTTCTGGGGCACTGCTGCCACAAAGCTGTGCTGGTGGCAGCCCATAAGCTTTCTCTATGCACGGAGATAATGCCTTCTAAAGGGCTTGTCAGATATTTTTTTCCTACTGTGTCACAGGAGCAAGACTAATTTCAAAGAAATGCTCTTTATTTCTACTTAAAACTGCTAAAGAAAATATCCAGCACTGTCTTTTTTCTTGTCATCTGTTCGACAAGTGTCTCATAAAACAAATTGAGAGGTTTAAATCTCCGAGACAAAAATCAATAAGAGGATAAGTAAAGAATAGGAGGAAGTCAGCAGGCTGAGATTTATTTCATTGGAAATGTTTTTTCAATGGATTTACTAATAAATCTAAAGTGGCTGGTGCAGCTGCCTTTGATATGCAGTATCCCCTTTACTTAGATGGAAGCTGCACATGAAAAGGAGCTTTGAATACTGATTTTTACAAGGGTGTAAATCAGCGAAGCCCCACACGTTACATGTACCACCAGCATCTGCTTAGGTAGAAGTTAAGAAAGGGGATTTGTTTTTGTTCCAGGGTTTTCCTCTGTAGCTTTGTCATTTCTTGATTAATATATTGCAATATTTTTGATCAGGTCCTTGCTGTGCTGGACACTGAATAGTTCAATGTAATAACACCATCTCTGTCCCAAAGAGTTGATGGAGTTTCAAGGGTAGGAAACTGCACTGAAATAACAAATATGGGCTGACCAGCAGTGAAATCACAGGGAATGAAGTTTGTGATGGTGGAACTGAGCTGTGATATCTCTTGGAAATCTGCTCCAGTGAGCACTTCCCTTGAGGTGATGGGAAACTGGGAAAAATTTAAATTAAATGAATGATTCAAAACACACTTCCAGATAAGGAAAATGCAATAAACTCTTGAAGCAGTCCAGAGAAGGTCAGCCTGGACTACCAGTCATAAAAGGGTTCCAGGAAGAAGGGATGTTCACTGGAGCGACAATAATAATGGTTGTCACTGAAATGCCTGCACTTTGATGTGGACAGGAAGCAATGGAAAGGACTGCACCCCAGTCCTGAATGCCTTCCCTCCCTGCTGCACATCCCCCTGACTGTGAGCTTTTCCAAAAGCCCCGTGGATGAAGAGGAAGCTATAATGAGCTCCTTGTTGAGTAACATGAGTGGTTTGCTCCAGTTGGCACACATGACAGATGGCTGTGGGTAGGGAGCGAGTTGCTGGGGTCTGTGTATGTGCATATGTGCTAGGAGGGGTTCCAGGATGGTTCCATGGCTCGCTATTCTATTTCAAATTAAACAAATAGCCCTGGATGCTTTTACAATGTCAGATGGGAAATCAGCCAGAAACTAGCTGATATCTTATTGTTCCTTGTTCTTCAATCGATTCTGCACTTTTCAAAGGATTTCTCTGCACCAAACATGTATCAGAACATGGTTAGGCTCCGTTGTTCCAGTTCACAAATTTGATGTTAGGAAGAAATGCTGGAAGAGAGAGTAAATCAACAGAAATGGCCATTTTCTTCCCCTTATATGGTTTTTCTCAAATCAACATGAGAAACACTTCACAGCTAACTGTGAAAACTGGCACCTCATTACCTACTTTATTATTTCTTATGACTTATTAAGGGTTATTATCATTGTTCATTATCCTTTTTGATAGTGCCTACCCTGGCTATCTTATCTTGTTATTACTGGGTAGTAGCAGCAAACTCTTACATTTAGGTCACTTTAACAGCTTGTATTTAAAGATTCCCATGGATATTAGTCTGAAGGGTGCAACCAGTGCTGTGATTTGCACAAGGTTCTGAAAATGGAAGCAGGGAAAATGTGGAATGAAATCTGTGTGTGGTTATATGCTAGATGACTGTCATGGAGCCATACGCACTGGGGGGTTGAACTGAAGTTGCATGACCTACCTAAAAATCTGTGTTTTCCATAATTTTGGAGCGCCCTGCATTGGAATCAAGACAACCTTGCATCATCACAGTGATTTTAATGCAGATATGTGTATGTACATCATAGAAAATCACACACAAGTTATTGGGAAAAGTCAGACAGTCATCATATTAGACAATGCTGTCACTGTTTTTCTTACACTTTCATAGTTGAAATTGGGATAATATATGCCCTGTGCCACAGAGCTTTAAGGATATGGTTGCAGATGGGTTGCACTTTGAATTGCCCATGTTAAATGTCATAAAGTGATGGCCATATTTCATCCAGCCACTAACTCCATACCACACGTGCAAAGAGGGCAGAACAGCTCTGCAAAACAGGCAGGTGTAATCTCCATCTCCTCAAGGAGGATGAGGAGAATTGACAAAATCCATCTTGTGAGCCAGCAGTACAACTAGAGCTAGAACCAAGTTTTCAGTGTTAGCTTTTGTCAAAACCTGCCCAGCAGTGTGCCACAATGAGGACTGGCCAGACCTTGGTTGGACTCCCAAGCCAGGAGCAGAACCCTTTATGTTTTGGCAGTAGGGCACGCATGGGTTTGTTTCTCAGATTCTCCACGAGGGCTGCAGAGGGAAAGGGCTCACACTGTGCTCCACACCTCACCACATCATCTCCACGTCACCATGCCCAGCCTAGGTTTGCATTCAATATCTGCTATCCATGATCTGCTCCTGTTCAATCTCCTGCATCATCAAAGTCTGAGGAACTTGAAAGACACACAATGACATGATTTATCCTCAGGGGAGCACGATGGCTTCTGAAATTTCCTTCTCCCCTGGATGCCACATACGGTCCCCCTGCCCAGAAGATGGAAATACTGATTTTGTTTCTGATCTGGCTTGTGCAAATATATGTGGGAGAATAGCAAATGTCATTGCACAGGGACACCAAGCAAGAAGTTGCAGGGAAGAGGAGATATTAACTCTTCCGCTCTTTTAGATTTCCAGGCTGCAGGATAATCCTACAAAATTAAATAATATGATCAGGATTTCCCCCTTTTCCTTTTGACCTGACTTTTAAGCGAGGGCTAAGAATTGCAGCACATTTCTTTTCCCAAAGCAAAACACGATCCTGGATAAAAGTCAGTTTAGTTGAGAGAAAAAAGTAAAACAAAAATAGATCTTTTCCATAAACAAAGCTGCTTTCCATTTTGCTAACATAAACAGGCAGATGCATTAAGAGATCATGCCACCCAGGCCCTGGAAAAAGAAGCAGGGAAATGTATTTCTGAGTATTTTTCTGAAGGTGCAAGGATGGCTGAGCCTAAGGCAAACTGAGCAGGAAGACAAAGCTTTATGGACATGGAAGCTTTACAGTTTCACCAAAGACTCAGAAGAGCTACACTTCCTTAGGTTAAACAAATGCAGCATCATCTCCTTCCCTAATGAAATCTCTACCTTTAGCAGGCACCTGTGCACTTGGTGTGCTCCATATTGTTGTGCTCCTGCAATATAGGGGTTGCAGTAGTCTCTGTGGCTATGCAAACAAGTTCAGGTCTCTGGTCATGGAACTGGACAAGCACTGGCAAAAAAAAGCCTTTCAGAAATGCAAGTCTCACCTTTGCAGACTGAGGGGCTGCCATAGGTGTGCTCTGTGTGAATGAAACCCCCTTCCCCAGGGACCAGAAACAAGGGGAAGGAGCAAAAGAAATAAGAAATCAGTGGTGTCCTAATTATGGGCTGGTTGAAGTTGAAATCGGGCAGCTGGGACGGACCCTGTTCTGTTAGAGCCCACAACTTTTCTCTCTCACTTGAATCATTCCCTTGGTGAGAAATTCATCCCTCTCTACTGCAAGGTCCCCATTCTACTAAGCCATCAAAACAATCTTCCTGTAATTGTCTGGAGATGCCCACAGTCTAGATATTTACAGTCTGTAGGCATCTGTACTTAAATGATACTTTGCAATAAATCACACCCAGGAGATGTTGCAGCCTTCTGATCAGGCTGGGTTGTGATATCTTTCCTGTGCTACAGAACACATCTCTTCCCAAGGTCCTCACAGACCTTCTTTTGTTTCGTTTGTTTGTTCTAAAATTTCTGGTTCTCTTACTCAAAGCAATATGCTAATATCAATCTCCAAACCAGACACTGCAGGCAAACTCTGCCTTCACGCATTCTGCATTTGATTAAAATCAGGGTGTCCAAAGCTCTTTCAGGGCTTGGTACCATTTCTGATTCAGATCAATTTAACAGACAATGAATATACCCAGTGCAAAAATGGCTTCTTCCACTTTGGCTGATAGTAGGAAGGAAGATTTGGTGTTTACTTTCAATATTTGGATTCAGCTTAAGGATATGTCCAGTGACTCAAATGCTACTTCTTCAAACGATCTCTTTGGAAAATGGTTTTCAGGATCTCCATGGAACAGAATTATTTCTGCATTTTCTTGTTTCCTCTTGGGCCATAAATGCAGCAAGAAGGGTCTTCTGCAGAAGACTTTGCCCCTCAGTACAGGAAGTTCAAGTCTATGTGCAAATGAAAAATATTCTAGCCAATATTCCATATCTAGGTTGTTTTGTTCCTTGTCCCCCTTGTTCCCCCCCCAATCTGAGAAGAGGATCTGGTTCAGCCTGTGCAGGAAGTGCCCTTGGAGTAGCAGTTTCTCTGATGGGTTTTTGTTAATTTTTAGGTACATCTATCACTTGTATCAAGAAATAAGTGCATGGAAAGAACTAGTTTAAATTATTTTATCCTTTCTGGTACTTTTTGCTCCTTTACCCCTCTATTCCTTTATCCTTCCCTGTTCCTCCACAGCTGCCATTAAGAACAAGTCAGTGACTCACAAAGGCACATTTTCACTCATTCACTACATCACAGCCCTCCATGCTCACCCACTCCAGGGTTCCGTGACGCTTGATCTTTGCCACCAGGAGCATCCAATTCTGTGGCCAGCGCCAAGGCCAAAGGGAACTCTACAAACCAGTTATTCTCTGTTTCCCCCAGGAACAAAACTGCGGCGATGTTACTGCCCTCTAAAGATGTGTGGATCAGCATTAAAGTGCTGACCTGCTCAACACTTCTGGCACCCTTTGAACCGGGGAGCTTTGAAGCCAAGGCTGTAACGAACTCGTGTATAATAAGCTGCTGCCCCATGCCAGGCAAGGCAGAGGTATCAGGGACTGATGGAAGCTTTTGAAGGCACAAAATGCTATTAAAAACTGCGAGGGACTAGAGAAAAAGAGACAGTGAAAAACAAATCTCCCTTCCATGCAGTGATACATCTAACTTTGGCAAGTTAGAACTAGGGTCACTAAAGCAGATTTAAAGCTTAAAAATTTTGAGGTGGCTGACTTAGGGTCTTCTACTGAAACTGGGGCTCTACTGGGAGACAGTTCAGTTCAGGGCTTTCCTTACTTTTCTGCACCATTAAGTTGTTGGGGAAGGGAGAACCAGTCTGCATAGCAATAATTATTATCAATTGTATTGTGCTTTTTATCTTCAAAGTGCTTTACAGACACAAACTAATTATTCCTCTGCAACACCCCTGTGAAGAAGATGGTAAGTATCATTATCTCTGTTTTACCAATGGGGAGACTGAGCCAGAGCATTTAAGCGATTAGCCTGGGGCCACAGGGGCAGTTAGTGTCAGGGCTGGGAATGCAGGAGTGTCTCTGCTCCCAGTCAGCACCAGGCAACATATCTCTTTAGCAGGAACAAAAGGGAACCTTTCTCCAGACTTGGAACCTAGAAGAAGCTCATTTTTTTTTGGCAAGGGATTATAAACTCTTTCTTTAAAATGTAATCATAATTGGAAAAAAGACTGTGGAGTGAGGGCACTAAAGAGTGTTGAAAGCCAACATGTCTGCTTATAGGTAATCCTAGAATCTGGAAATTTGGGAAAATTCCTGGAAAATTTATGCAGGGGATGTAGAGTTCTATTTTGGGGGGTGGGGGGGAGTGACATATTTGAAATTTCCCATGGAAGGAAAAGTAAATTATAATAAATTTTAAATATCAAAATGTTTCATTACAGACGTTTTCAAAATGAAACTGAACCTGAAAGTCTGTGCTCTGAAGTTCTCAGTTCAGACATGGCTTGGGGGCTTTTAAATTCCTCCATGCCTATGGGCTCTCAGTGAGGTTCTCAGGGCTTCCACAGGAATGTTACAGCAGAGCCCTGCAGTGCCTCTATTCTACCCCGTAAAAAAATCAAACTCTTTAAAAACCATCGATAGCTTGGCACTATGCACTGGAACAGAAATGGAGCAGGCATGGTTAGAGGTCCAGAAGGGAAACATCCTGTCCTGTTCTAGAGCCGGGACCCTGAGGGACAATCCCTCCCTTGGGACACTGCTTGACTCCCTCACTCAGGAATGAGTTATGGACTGGGAACACTGGGCAGGAACAGACACACTCAGGGCTCCCTTTTCCATGAGATTTCCTTTGTCCTGGCTGTGACCCTTAGGAACTGAAGGGCAATCACCAACCTCAGGCTCTGCCTAAGGAGAAGCTGAGTTTTCTGGCCAGGAGAGTAGGAACAAAAGGCAACCTTTTAATCTGAGCTTTACATTTTGGTTTGGAATCAAGAGCTGATGGACAACACAAGACTATTTTTGCATGACTCATCTGACAGTACCTAAGAGGGGCTGGAACCTGAAAAAATAATACCCAACACTGAGTCAGGGTGATACTTTTCACAGAACTCTGGTTCCTTTTCAGTCTGAAACACTGAGCCAGATCCTCACTCAGAAGCTGCCATGAGGGCTGGATCTTCTAAAGAGCTCTGTAGCCCACCAGCTTGGCACTTCTTTCAATCTAGGTAGTGATCATGCCTAAATGGGAGCTGAGCCCTTTTGCAAACCTGCCTCTGATCGTGCATGCTGAGCTGCTCTGCAAATCCTGGCTATCATTGCTCTGCATTCTTGTACTTCCTGGTTGCGAGCTGTGCTGGGAGCAAAACTATCAAAGCACCACAAGGAAACCACTCCTGCTATAATCAGGAAGCATAAAAAATCTCAGGAGCCAAGGTGTTCACCTCTATAACTATTTGGGCAATGGCTGTATCTCTGGTACTTCTTTATCCTTACATGGATCGAAGTTGTATGGTAGCAGGTACTATAAAACTCTCTAAAATAGGGACAATCCCAGCACTGAATAGTTTATAATCAAAATAGAAGATGAGGCAGAAAGTGTGTGCAACAGATGGACAGATCTGGCATAAGGAATCCACGGGGTAAGTGTTCGAGTGAGTGTCTCCAGTTTGCAGAGTAGAAAAGAGCAGTCAAGGATAAGCTTTGCTGCTTACCTTACCTGACCCCTAAACCTTTTGAGATTTACCCACAACAATTAATTATTCCTTTGACTGGCCAAGATGACTCACAGCTGCTCATGCCATCCCAAAGCTCAAGATCTAAGTAAATTTATTGAAATTAGTGGTGGCTTCATTCCAGGAAACTTGCATTTAGTTTTGATTCAAAGAAGCTCTGCACCCTTCCCACCTCTTGTTTCTTCCCCCTTCCAGCCCTCAGCAAATGTGGAGCTCTACAGCTTCAGTCTAACAGTGGTTGAGACTCAGGAATGGGAATCATAAGATCTGAGTCCTATTCCTGTCTCTAATACAGGGTGGTTTTCAGTGAGTCACTTCCCCTCTGTCTTACTCAATATCCTTGTTTGTAAATGGGGTTAACAATACTGACCCATCTCAAGGAAAAGTTGTGAGTTCATTAATATCTGTGAGCATTCCAGTAGCTGACATTGTGGAGCATCTCCTTGGCTTTAGTAGCTCTCTATCTGCCACTGTCCCTGTATTTGTGTGGTGCCAAGGAAGTTCAGGTGGTAATAATGGGACTCTTATGGACTGTTGTGGGATTTACTTCTGAACTGACTTCACCTCCTCAATAATTTATATTGCCAGGAGGGCAGACAAGAGGAAAAGCAGAAGTGAACTCAGTTCTCATTTGGGAGGGGGTTTACCATCTCCTTGGAGTGTGAATACACTCACTCTGGTGTTTACCATTATAATGCTGTCTGTAATTTCCCGGGCACCTTCCTCTTTAGGGTCACTCTGATTTCAAGTACAGGATCACACTCACATCATCCCTGACCTGAGCTGTTGTCTCCATTTGGTAGATGTTGACACAGAGTTGCAAATAGGTGAAGCCACTCATCAGGCTCACTCACTGTCATCTGTCTGGGACAATCTTCCCTTGATGACACTCATTTACCAAAGACCCTTCACTGCTCCCCTTTGATGTTTTAGTCTTTTAGGAGAACTAGAAATTATCAATGCCAGACCTTAGTGAGTTGAAAATTATAAATAATACTGTCTTTGAAGCCCTGATCTCACTTCTTCCTTCATAGGACAGGAACCTACAGCTTTCAGAGCCCAGTTCTTCCTTCAGCAAAGTCCATCCAAGTGAAAGCTGACACTGTATCCATCTCTGTCTTCCTTAAATAAGGTTTTTCCATATTGGGTCAGTGAGCTAGACTGCTTTGAAGTTTTCTTTGCTTAATTGTACACAAGTCTTTTGAACAGAGATCCCTCTTTTGGTGGGCTGGGAGGGTGTCTGTCCAATCTCTCCAGCTGTAGGAAGGTGGAGAAAAATTCTTTGGGGTTCTCAAAAAGACTAAAAGCCCTCACTTTTTCCAGGAAGGAGCAGGTTTGTGTGTATTGCACTGCTGGTCAGGCCTTTCTGAGTACTTCTCCTTTCCCCTGAGTGCTGCCACCCTGCAGCCTTGGCGGGTTGGTAGCTCCAGCAGCTGCACCCTCAGCTGGAGTGTCTCCTCTCCATGGAGAGGCTGACAGAGCTCCAGGGTAGGAGGGAGATGCTGCAAAATCATCACCTTCTGCAGCAGCTGAGCCATGGCTGCCTGCAGGACACACAGGAGTGGAGTGAGGGGGTTGAATTCCCAGAGCAACCATGACAAAACTGTGGAGAGAAAGGAGAATCACAAGGAGGAAAGGCAGGCAGAGGAACTAAAACTGGTGGTTTGGGTCTCTAACCAGCCCAAGAGAAACCACAGCACTTTTCTTCTGACAGTGGCTGTGTAGAATTGTGGTCCTGAAACACTGGGGATTTGAAGCAGGAAGATACAGGAGGCAACCCTGACACTGAAGAGTATGTGTGCGGTCTTTGTTAAAAAAGTGTATGAGGCAAAAATAAGCGAATGTAACAGATTCTTTTCCTTTGACTAGATCTTGCTGGTTTTACCATCTTGCTTCTAGACTTGCCATATACAAAAAATTCCCATAATTGTAGGATGGTTTGGATTGGCCGGGACCTTTAAAGATCATCCAGTCCCTTCTGCCATGGGCAGGGACATCTTGCCCTAGATCAGGTTGCTCAGAGCCCATCCAACCTGGCCTTGAATGCTTCCATTGATGGAGCATCCACAACTCATCTCTGTTTGGTTTCCAAACCCAGGCCCACTGTTGTGGTACCCCTCCATCAGGCAGTGGCAGAGGGCTGTTCAGGGCTGTGCCCAGCTGATCCTGTGTGCAGCCACGGCCATGGGACATGTGGAGCCATGCTGCAGAAATGGGCATTTGGCTCTGCTCCTCTCACCTGATTACACCTTCCTCCCCCTCCAGTGTGACTGGTGCTGCTCAGCTTCTGTGCCCACAACCTGGGCACACTTCCAGCCCATTATTAGTCACCTTATGTCCATGTTCTTGAGATCAACTACCTCAGTCTTCCCTTATCTTTTTTTCCTTTATCATATGTTATTTGGAAGGCAAACTTCACGAGAAGGATCATGTCTAGCTTAAATTTGTTCATTGCATAGCACATAAAAAGCATTAATAATAGCAGTAGTGTAATAAATCACAGCATCACAGTTACACATGAGTTAATGTTCCTTAAAATCCTATGTCAGCTTACTGAATTACAAGCAAACATATTTGATACATGAACTAAAGGACTCATGTACTTGCCAAGGCTCAAGGCCAGTTCACAGATTCACATCTCTCTCTGACACTGCTGTCATTGCAGACCTCCCCATAGCACTGTAGGGTGGTCATTGTTTCTCTAAACCTGGTGCTAGGGGTGTTAACAGCTACAAGGAATGCACCCAGAGAGAAGAGCTAGAACGTGGTTTAAAGGAGGCACTGGTTTTAAAGAAATTTTGTTTATTGAATGTTTTAAAGTCTGGCTTTGGGATGTCGCATTTTGGAATTGTGGGAGGGGATCACACAGTTAATTCTTCATCTGCTCAGAAATAGAAGACTCTGCATTCTCAAGGAATTTCAAAAAACTTTTCCTGGTATAAATTGCTGTAACTCTGCTGATTTGAAAGAGGAAGGAGACAAGAAGGATGTCCTGGCAGGGGTTAGGTTAATCCCCCTGGGGTTGCCAGACTGATGAACTATTCCCTGTTTTGCTACAGATTTCTTGTGTGACCTTGGGCAAATCACTCTCCCTCTCAATATCACAGTTCCCCATCTGTAAACTGGTGAGAGCAACAACCGCCCTGCCCCAGAGGGGTGTTTGGAGCATAAATATGTTACAGGCTTGGAGCTGCCGGAGCACAATAGTGACAAGGTTCCGACAAATCCTGAAGATAGATAGAAGCTGACAATCAGGCAGACTGCTATTAGCAGCTGATTCATTCTCTCTGCTTAATGCATATTTTTAACAGGCTGTTATTGACTAGACAGGCATACAAGTCTGTCAATTAACAAGGTTATAATGAACTAAATCCCTGCACCAGTAGCCTTTGCAGGGTGAATTCAGAACTCCCCAACCCTGTGGCACAACACCTGCAATACTAATAAAGGGTGAAGGTTTTCCTATAAGTCAAGAGGTGCCATGAGCTGTGCCCAGACACAACGGGCATTTCCACCGAGGGGTTCTGAGCAGCTTCGTGTGCAGTACACTGACAATTAAGAAGTCTGAGGTGGCCATGGATTTATTACAATGTGTTCATACACCCTTGTCAAGGCACAATTTCAATACAATCGTGGCCAGACATTCCAGTGATTGGTGCTTAGAGCCCCTCTTGCAAGCTGCAATATGATCAGGGAACACTGCTTAATTGTATTTCTTTTACAAAGTGATGAAATGTAAATCTCTGCTCCCAGCTCGCTGGCTGGCACAGGAGTCTCAGCAAATATGTGATTCTCGCACTGCGGCTGGACTCTAATGACATGAAAGGTGCTAATGCAATGCAACTGGAACCTTTCATTATCCTGGTGACTAATAGGAAATCTCTCAAAGGGTCCAGGAGAAAGGGCCTTATTCTTCACAGAGAGTTCCCTGAACTGTGCTTAGAAACAGGGACAGACAAATGGCAAATCTAAATAGACCTGAGTCCCAGAGCTGCAGTGTCTGGGAGAAGGTTTCTCTTTCCTTTTGCAATTAGCTTGCCAGACATTGTAAACAGAGAGAGGGAGAATAACACTGGACCATTACTGAGTTACAGGAATTGGTACCTAAACTTGTTCCACATCCGGCAGGTAACTGGCTAAACCTGCTGATGAAACAAAAAGATCTGGACTGACTTTGAATGTGTTTGTGTTCAAGGAAGAGAAAGAGTGACAGACAGACAGCTGTCTCCCACTTGCTAATTGAGTGGTGACTGTCAGATCTTAATGTACCTTGGGGATCATTTCTGTTTGATACAGACTTTCAGATCCTATTTCTTAAACTTTCTTTATCAAAAATCTTATTGCTGAAGCATGCAAGCTGAAAACCACACAGACCACCTTGCCTGGATTTTATGGAGAAATGCACAATCTATGTAGGGTTGGGTTGTTTGTCACGTTACTCAGTGCTATTGCTGCCTGGTTTTCAGACTGATGCAGATTCAGCCTTGTGTCACCATCAGCTACATCAATTTTTCTCCACTAATTATGTCAACCACAGATAGAAAGGGAGCAAGGGCTAATATGACTTATATGATATTACCTGGCAGCTCAGAGGTAGGAGTAGTCTGCAGACATAAGAGGAAAACTGTGCTGATGTCTTTATTCACCCTTTCTCTCTAGCCCTTGACAAAACTTGGCAGTGTTGGCTAATACAACATCAGTTACAGGGATTTTAAGGACAGAATAAATCACCTTCCTGACGAAATTAAAAAAAAATCAATGCCATTATTCAAACCATGGAATTTAATCCATGCCCCAGATATTACAGAAGTTAGAGAGCTGTTGATCTCCTGAGGGAGCTGTGGTGGTGCTGAGAGCTTTAGGGCTCAAGGCAGAGAATCGGAAATACAGATCAAGTCTTGCCTCTCACGTCATGTTCCAGTGGCATGGCACAATTGCACTACAGCAGTGCAGTGTGTGTGAGTGTAAGTGTGCAAGGGGTGTGTGAGTGTGCAGCTGTGTCCTCATTTGTGTCTGTGTACGGACTTCCCTCCCAGGTTCATGACTGTGCCAGCCAAGGCATGGCCCTGGATTTCTCAGGTGAAAATGCTGCTGTGCTCTCTTAAACTAAACTAAACCAAACCAAACCAAACCAAACCAAGAGATTCCCGGTGCATTCAAAATCACCTTTTGCCAGCCAGTTCTAGTCCCGAGCCCCTCAAAATGCAGAAGGAGCTCTATCAGTGCCTTTGAAGCCTGTAAATGTATTGTTGCTGCCACCATGCAAGCCCAGGCAGTCCTAAGTCTGTTACTTCTTTCTGTTCCTGCTCTTCTGGTTGAATGCACCTGGGAATAAGTAATTGTTTGTGTCATAAAAAATTCATCATAAACAAATGGGATGGGCAAGCCAGCTGAGTAAATGCTGGGGAAATGAGTTAAAAAACCCTGAGATTGGTATAATTGGTAGCGCACTTCTTGGGATCAGGATGAAAGCTGTGTGTTTTATATGAAAGTATAAGAGGGGACAGGCACTGTGTGTACCTGGAGAGAGAAAGCATTCCATGTGTAACTGTGGCTTGGCAAAAGCATGGGCAGTGTTGTTAGAAACACACAGAACAGATCACTGGCAGAGCAGAGGAGTGATGTGATAAGAAATTTAAAGGCCAATTTTAAATCTCTCGCAGCGATCTCTGATTTACATCAGTGCAAACAAGGGCAGAGACATGGCCTAAGTCAGAGCTGTAGGCATTGTTCAAATGTCTCGGTTGTTTTGTTTTTGTTTTGTTTCCTATATAGATAAAAGATAAAGAAAGCATATATTCTTTGTTAAATAATGCTCAGTGCTAAGGGACTTTCCAGGTCCTAAAGCTGAGGCTGAACGTGTTTGCTTACATGTGGAATTGCAGCTGATCCAAGAGCACAGAAAATAAACAGAGCATGTTCCTCCATCCCTTGAACCCTGTGAGCTACTTTTGTGGTTATCATTCCCTTTGCTACTGCCTTATCTCTTGCCATGTTTACAGGATTCACCTTGTCTGCTACCCAGAGCCTCCTGCCAATCACAGAGGATCTGCGAGCTCAGGGAGAGGGAGGCTGGGGAAGTGCAGCCCTTGGAGTGGTGGGCAGGACTCTGATAGTGCCAAACACCACAGCGAGGGGACAGCAATTGGAAATGTCAGTGGGACTGTGCAGGGCTGGGAATTAGAGAGCCCTGTTGTAACAGAGTGCTGAGCAGGAGGCCATTAACCAGAGTGTGCATGGCAGCCCCACTGAGGTATCTGATACTCCGTGATGCTGCGGGTTTCCAGACAGACTCAACTGCAGCGTGATTAGATTTAGAACATTTCTCCTTTGTCGTTCCATTAGCAAGCAATAAAGCATGATGAATGTGGATGAGCAAAGCCAGATCTGGGCTCTAAGGCAGCCAATCATCTCTGCAAACCTCGACCCTGCCAGGGCAGGTAAGAGACTCCAGTCACTGCCTTGCTTTTTCCTTTATTTCCTGACTGGGCCAGGTACAGTCATTATTACAGATGCTCAGCTTTGCACCATGGTGGAGTTGCCCACTGTGGCAGCCGCTTCCAGACTCTCGGCCAAACTTTGTTACCATTCTGTCATGGTCCCAAATGGATAATTCACACACCAAGCAGTAAACACATTTCATAGCAATTAAGTGTCCTGGCTAGAAAACAACCCAGTGGCAATATTACATAAATTTAAGTTGCCCAGGAGGTAATCCCGTTCTCTTATTTGGCTGCCTGTCATTTTATAATTGAATGGCAAGCAGTTCTTGTCATTGCTGCACGTTACATTTGTGTAACAACCAAGCGGCCGCCAAATGGCTGCAAGTCAAGAAGCCCATTGAGCCTAATCCTAGGAACTACAAAGCCAGGCAATCGGAGCAGTCTTTGGTAACCCTAAGATAACTCAGAGAAGTTAAAAGTGAGAAATGTCTGCTAAGACAGAAGTATGTTCTACATTGTAAACAAAAGGGAAAAAATGCAACTTGCAAATATTTGCCTGCAGATCTCTGGGTGCTGCTGAGTGTGCTTCACTTTGTGTTTTTAACAAAGAACATTCTCCAGCCAGCCTGAATCACTGCAGCACTGCTCTTGTACACCATGGCATTTGGATTTCTTTTGGATTGCAACCTCTTGTGTTGTTTGCTTAAACACCTAGCTATTGACACAAGTAATTTAGCTGCAAATCTCCACTTTCCTGGGAAAAAAGTCCTTCAAAGGCTGCCTAAGTGCCTAAAACCATAGCCTCAATACTCTCCCTACATTGCAAAACCCAGAGGAAAATAAGCCAAACCCCTTTAATTTAAATTGGAAGTTACAGTTTTTCCTCATTCTCATGATTTTTGGTGTGCCTGACTCACGATTTAGAATGCTTCAGCTTTGCACTATCCCATGATGTAGCCACAGCCTCTGTAAGAAGGGTCCAAATAGCCTCTTAAAGATCATTTATTAGTTCCCTTTCCATTGCCCTCCCTTTTGTTGGATGCACTTAATTAATTATTTGCACATGGTCTTTCTGTCTGTAATTTTTTTTAGAAATACATGTGGATTTAAGGCACCGATAAAAAAGTCTTCTACTTTAAAATTGAAAGATGAAAACCAGCGTAATGAACTTGCCACTTCCTTAAAGTTCTGGTAACTTGGGTGTGATCTGATGGTACAGAATGATTCATGGGATAAAATTATAGACTTATGCAGGTGTGTACAAGAGCCTGGGTGGGGTGTAGTCAAACAGGGAATTTTATATGGCAATAAACATGGGCATGTGGTATAAAGAAACTGTACTGCCTTCAAAAAACCCTTATTTTATTTTATTTTTATTTGATAAGGACAAATTGAATGACCAGAATGGTCAAATATAGACATTGCTTTCCTCTTCTTCTAGCAGAATCCAACAGAGGTAGCTCTGTGTACCTTTGAGCAGGTGGAACCTGGGTCTGATTTTTAGCAAATGCGCAGCTCATGCCTAGATTCTCATTCCTGAAGCTTGGCTTTATTGGCATTGGACAACATGGCAGCACCTAGGCTGAGCTAAACCTTCATCTGAAGAGAGAACATTTGGGGCTTTCTCCTTGCACTGCTGTTGCCACAGTGAGTGTCAGTCTTGTTCTGGGGAGCCCCATCTTGTCTGGCTGCTGGACCAAGAGAAAAGCTCTGTCCCTGAGAGCAGGGAGCTGCAATTTCACACCTGATCAGTGCCAGATACAGTGAAGGTCAGAAGGCCAAAGGTTGAGAAATCTGGCTTGCAAAGCAAATAGAAATGTTTCTGTTTGCAGACAGAAATGCTGACTGTACACAGAGCCACAGGAACTTCCAAACCACAAGAATTGCCTCTCACTGCTTCCCTCTTCATCTTCTTTTCCTCCACCACCAACCTTTTCTCTTTCTTGCCGCTGTTGGCCTGAAATTCTTCTTGCCTGAAGCCCCTGCTGTCTGAGACAGCCTACACACGTCTGCCTGAACACCTCTGCTGCTTTCAGACCTCGTTAGAAGAGAGATTTTTAGAAAAGAGACACAAACTTGGAAGCTGGTATAAAGTTATACAGCTCTGCTGAAATCAGGAGTTAGGCAAATAAGAATTTTTCAAATGTCAGGGACAAATGTTTTGCTTTTTTCTTCATGCAGTTTCTCTCTCCCTCTGTGGTTTGTTATCATTCAGCTCTACAAAGCTTTGTTTAACTCTAGGAAAGGCCTTTCGGAGTCGGAATTAGATCCAATTTTGTTTGCACAGGAGTGTGTGGCTAAGGCTGGGCCTTTGAAAAGGGTGCGTTATACACTCTGGAGGTTTTGGGAGATCATTGTAACTATTGAGGGTCAGACAGTACCAGACTCATTCTTCTCTTACAGCATCTTACTCCACAGACAAGTCCCATTTGCCACAGTAAAGGGCACAGTAGGAGTATCTTTCCTGAGGAAGGGTATCTAAGAGCTCTCTTCAAACTCAGAGAGGTGTGGTTTATTGCATTATGGGGCCCACAGATGGTTCTTGTGTATCAACCATTATCCCCCTGTATTCCAGCACTCTCCAGATCATGACTAGAGCTGTATGTTGGGCCTTGGGAGTTCGTGGTCTCCTTAGCAAAGAGATGACAGAAAATTACTCTACTTTGTACTGGCCAGGTGTAGTTTTTGGGCTCTTGGCAAAGCCAGGCTGGGTGGAGGAGTGTGTTCATCCTCAGCAGCATTTCCTGATAGTTGGACACCTTCTGTCAGGGAGGAGAGATGAGGAGCTGGAGGACACAAGTTTTAGAAGTGCAGATCTCTCCACAAGGCACTGCTACCAGCCCAGCATAAATCCAGTCTATCCACGTGAGCATAAAGCCCACCCCAGACTGTCCAGAAAACAAAATCAGAATGCAGTACTTTCTCTGCGTAAATAACTAGCAATTCCTGAGGAAATGGGTCCCAGATTTCCCCATGAATTGGGGCCTTAAGTTCTGACATAGGGAGCTATTCACGGAGGAAATTCTAATTGAGTCAGGTTGTGCTTTTTCCACAAATTGTTTACCCTCTGTCTGGGTCTTTAGTGGATTCCTGAAGGGACCTGTGTTGCACCCAGGTGCTGTGGGAGGTAGGCAGATTTAGGTGAGCCCTCTTTGCAAGCAGAAGTCAAAATCTAAGGGTAGGAAACATGTCTATGGTCCATAAGAGGGAAAGATCATATGGTCACCATCTGGGGCGCAGGGATGGCTCTCTGCACTGAAATAGCAGTTGCTGTGCCTTGCTGTGTTTCCACAACAGCAACCAAATTGGTGACATTGGAGAAAATTAAAGCCAACTGCCCGCTAATTTTCTGGTTATTTGCTATACATGCTCCAGTGTTTTTACAAAGAGGGACTGCAACATAATGGATCTGGAGTCTCATCTCTGCCAGGTGTGTGTTGAAGTGAGTGGAGTTATCCTGGTGTAATCTAAGTTAAAAGGAAGAAACAGGCCCTGTACTTTATGTTGAAATTCTCCCATGAAACGCTTCCCAGAAATATCAAAGAATATTAAAGTTCTTTGGGAGCAGGGACTCTCTCATGGTGTGTGAACGGTGGCCAACACAATGGGGCTTGCTTTTGGCAGAGACCTCTAGGAGCTGCAGCAGTGCATGTAATAACACCTAACTACACCTCCAAGACACGGTGCAGGGAAGTACATCGTGTTAACTCAGTTGAGTGCCTGCCTAACCTGTGATTTAGAGGGGCCCCTCCCTCAGCGTTCAAAGGAGGAAATGAAATCTTCCCCAGGGAAGAAGGATTCCGACCTTTCAGGGTCTGTGTGTATTGGCTATGGGGGAGGAGCAGCAATGAGACGCTTCGGTTCAATTCCCCACTTTGGCTACCTGGCCTTTGGCAAATCACTTAATTACTCTGGCTTACAATTGCCCAATTGTCATAATAATTCTTTTCTTTCCCATGCAGGGTGGGGATGGACAGAAGGAAAGTAAATTCTTCCTACATTTATGATTACAGAGTGCTTTAAAGTGCTCTGGAGAAAGGGCAAAGGGGCAGGAATACACCCCATCCATCTCTGCTAGCTGGTCCCTAAAAGCATTTACTCTCGAGGCAGGCTTGCTCACTGCCTTCAGTGGTAACTCTGTAAGGACACAGTTGCTCGAGGTGACCTTTTCCAAAGCATCCCAATGAATGTCCCAAACCTCTCTGAAAGTGAAGCAGTCTCGAGTTTTACATTGCAGAAATATATCTGAGCCCACACTGCATTTGAAAACATCTGCATCATTTTTTTTTTCCCATATGAAGAGTATGAAATTATAGGGTCATCAGTTGACACAAGGAATTTAACATTCATAATAGTAAAATCTAGAAAATGAATATCCCATAACTAGCACGTCACTGAGCAGAGAAGTTTTCCCTTTATTCTAAAGATCATATCGAAACCCTCCACAGACTTGCCTGATTCACTAGCCATGAAATCTTGGTCTCATCCTTTGATCTTTCTTCAGATACTACTTCATGTAAGAATAAGGCAGACTCCCTTGGCTTGCCTCCAGCAGGAAGAGACTGAGGGAATTTGAGTGATTCTCTGGGCTAATTAGCCACTTGCAGGACCCCAGAGAAGGGTAATCCGCAGTTTCCCTTCACTACAGCCATTCCTCTAAAAGCCTGGATCTTGGCCTTTACTTCAGCAGTGTGAATTGTGGGGCTGACAGAGTTTTCTAAATCCAAATTACAATTAACTTCTAGAAGGCCCAGTTCTCACAGAAGGGCTGTTGTGTGGAGATAGGTGAACAGTGCCTAAGAAGGTTTGTAGATACTTAAAGTATTGGGTGATATGGAGTTATTAACTTCCTTCTTCTCTTAATTCACTCCATGGGTTGGACATGGGTGTCTCAGGAATGGAAGAGGGAAAAGCAGAGAAACTGTCTGTGGGAAAAGCTGCATTCCATACCCTGACACATTTTTTTTTCCTGCCTGCCTCTAAGTTATTTTGCTTCCTTGCTGTATATCTAACTCCCAAGGAAAAATCTTGCTGATTCAGCCTGAGCCCTTTTCTGTTGAGTCACCTCCTTTAGCTTCCAAATTAAAAGGCCAACAAATGCCTGTATATGAAGATTTAGACAATTGCTGCCTTTTAACCTCAGCATGAGTTGTATGTGAATCTCCTGCTGTTCCGTGTGAAAAGCCTAATTTAGGAGAGATTGTAGTTAGAGAGCAAACTACTGGATAAGCTATTCTTCCTTCCACGCATGGAGCCAGGGCTCCAGGCATCCAGGTCCCCCAGTGCAAGATAAACCCTGCTGGAATGCTGCATTCCACACCGAAGACTTCTCAAGAAAGCTAAGATCTGATGCCAGACCCCAGCTGCAGTTAGGAGCAGGAATGTATCTAACAACAGGCAAAGGACAACCTGGCCTTTTTTGCTGTAATCTCTTTGCATCTCACATCTCCCATCCAGTGGGTGCTGAACTCCTTTGCTTTTCTGAGCCCCAAATACCAGAGCTGCCGTAGAGCTTTGCTGAGCCCCACACAAATCTGTCCCCAGGAGCAGCATCTGCCTCCTCCAGCTGCCCTGCTGGGGAATCTAACAGTGCTTCCCCTTCCCAGGTTTCTGCCTTCCTTCCTGTGCTCTCAAGGCCTCTGCTGTGATCACTTCCTCCTGCTAAAGCCTGATTCCTCTCACTTCTACTCTTGTCAGCCAAGATTTATTGTTCTCAAGGGATACTGATGCAGAACATGAACCTCCTTCTATAACCCCTTCAATGTCTCTTGCATTGGGGCAGGCAATGCTGCCATCTCCAATGTGAAGCGGGAGGAAGGACATGCTTAAAACACAGAACAGACCTGAGTTCCAGTTTGAGTTTGTACCATATTTCTCTCTGCCTCTATTCCCCAAACAAATCAGCACAAGTGGCGTATCTCTTCCTGTCCTTGGTGCTATGCAAACAAGGGAGGCAGGGTGGTGTGTTAGGGTCATGTCAGGGTGCAGCAGGCACTGTCTGCTCCCAAAGACACAGGGAACTGACAGGGATAACGTGGCTGCAAGGACAGGATCCTGTCCAGCCAGGGCCCACCCCACAGCCCTCAAGGGAGGCAGGCAGGGCTGGCCTGGGAGCGGAGCCAACTCCAACTTGGGGTCCAGAGCATCAGACAATTCTCTGGTGATGAGGCAGGTCTGTCCTAAAGCCAGGAAGTGAATCCACTGGTCAGGATCAGGCCTAGTAAGGCTAATAATGGTCAGACACAGCCCAGTTATCACCAGGCAGCTCCACAGTGATGAGCCTGGCCTGAGGTCAAGCTGGGAAATTAGTGGGTCAAAATCAACAAGCTCCCCAGACAGGCACAGGCACCTCTGTGTGAGCTGGGGACAGGCACTCAGCTTTGCTCATTGGTGACTGGAGACCCAGGGCTGAGCTTCAGTGAGACTCCTGGCCATGGGCAGAGGGTGGAGGCTCCAGGTCAGACTGATTAGTGCATTAAAACTTATTAGTGCTCTCAGATCCCTTTTACACAGGTATTATTTCTGATTGAACAAATCCCCTCCCCTGTGCTTCTCCATCTTACCTAAGTTTAAGCTGAAAGGGCGTCCAGTACTGTCCTCTCCAAAGCTTCAAATTAGTAAATAGGAGCAGTGAATGCAGCATTATTTTTCAGTATGCTTGTAATTGCAAGATGTGCACCTATTAGCAGCATGGGAGTCACAGTAGCTCCTCCACACAAGAATCTTTTATTGTTCACATGAGTAGCTTCTCATATTTTCCTCTAACAAGCTTCTGAGTATTTCCGGCAGAATTCCTGGGAGATTAAACATCATATAAAATGTATTTGTCTCACGCAAGATATGACTTGCTTTTGAACCATCAGCAATCATCCCAGCAATTGCTAGGATACAACTGCATTTTTTTATTGTTATTACTATTTTTCCATTTTTGGTCCTGGATGTTGTAAGCCACCAGTCCTATCACTAATTATGCTAACAAGGTCCTGAGGTTGATTTAGAGGCTCTGTTATAATGCCAGCCTCTCAGTTTACATCTCAAGTATCGGCATGTTTATTGTAGATGTCTGTGAAGAGAAGCTACTTTTTTCCATGCTTGTATGAGGAGTGAGAGCAGGAGCCAGAGTTGGCAGGGAGTAGTGCAAAATGACACACAAAAATGAAAAAAAGCAAATATCTGCTGCATCTGCATCCTTCTGGCAAAAGGACTGACACTGCCATGGCACAAAGGGGTTTGAGTGGAGTTTCTTATGGACCCCTAATGTTCAATTTCATTGAGTCTTCCCCCAAACACAGCCCAAAGAGACTCCTGAAAGCAGAGTTCAGCCCTGAGGGCCGGCCCCCTGTTTGGTGTGTTGATAACTTCGCAGGGCTGATGTGTGTGTTAGTCACCCTTGCTGGTTCATTGCTGGTGTGAACGACAGAGGTTAAATAATTGCGAAAGCAGGGCTGATGTCACCATGGCGCCTGACTGGAGCTGCTCCTTGGAGCTGCTGAGAGATGGATTTGCTTTGCTTCTGCCCAGGAAAGGGGTCACCGTGGGCAGGGGTTCTCACCCTTCCCCAGCCCTGCAGTCCAGGGCACGATGTCTGTGTGCCTGTCACCCCCACCTTCCCCAGTCTCACCGACAGCACCGTGAGGAGCTGAGCTGGAGACACCAGATTCCCTCTGCAGCTCTCCCTCCCTGCTTCTCCCTGTTCCTCCCAGGGATCCTGGGGACTTGGAAAAATCAGATTAATGTGCATCTACAAGGCCCTCCTGTGTGCACTGTACAGGTGTGCAGGCCCCAGCACACAGGGCAGGATCTGTTTTGTTGTGTACACATGGAGAGTTTTGCTTGTACAGACCTGCTCTACTGACCATGTCATGTGAGTATCACAGATAAGCTGAGCATGTGTCATGTAACCTTGGAAATTTAGATGGGCCTTTTTTACTTACTGTTTAACATTGGGAATATGTCTTGGCTCTGTATGAGACATAAAAAGTAAAGACAGAGCCTGCCCTACAGAGCTTGTACTCTTAATGTCAGACAGAGAAAAGACAGGATGCGCTGTGGTGAGAGAGACTTCTGATGTGTTTGTAATTTAAATAGGAAAAAACCCCTAAACTTGCTTCACAGGAAAAAAAGTGTGTGTCTGTTTGTTTTTAAGAAGACTTGTGAAAAGAAAAAGTAACAGTTTTATGGCAGTTTGCTGGGGGAGAGGCTTCTTTTAACACCTGCACTGAAGCTCGGGAAGGAACTGGGTGTTCATGCCTTTGTGGTCTGGAGTGTCTGTGCCTATTGTTCCTCTGTTCTCTGAGTGAAATTCAGCTCTGGCTTCTGAGGGTGCAACTTGTAGCTGACATCAGGGCTGCCTTTATTGGCACATGTGCCAATCCCTTTACTCCTTGAGCTCTTCCCTGTGGCTCTGTTGCGTTTGCCTGCTCTGTGTCTAATCCCTGTCTTGTGTTGTGTTTTATGCTTTTAATGAGAAGGGATAGACAGAAAAGCAAAACTTTCATGCTGTGATCATAGGAGAGAAGCTATTTATTTCTGTGTTTCATGTGATGCCATGAAAACAGTCAGCAGTCTTACAGGAGAGCTCTGCAGCATCCACAGCACCTTTGCTGATGCCAGCTGACATTCTGTAGCACGTGCCCCTTGCACTGCTGTTCTGCATCCTCAGGCTGTGCAGTCAGGAATCCGTAGTGCGAGGAGCACATTTTACCCTTTTTTAGGTGTACGGGTTTGCAGGTCTAAAACTTCTTCAGTTCTGACTAGGACCTGTCAACGTTTTTATTGTACATGTACACATTTGTATTTTAGGAAAATGAAGTGCTGGGTGTGGGTATGTGCTAATGCTAAAAAGGAAACACAACCATATGAAGCTTCCTAAAGCCTTATATTAAAATACCAGAAGGGTTTGACTGGGTTGTAGAGGTATGTGGAAAAGCCTTGGTCCACCTTGCTGCTAAGGACACTCCCCTGGATTTATTTCAAAGTGGTCAACACCACAGATGCAAGCAGGAAAGTTCTGTGAGCCACTCCACCTTAGTGAGAGACTGTCACAGAGAGTCCCTTGTGACATTGGGATATAATTTCACCCAGGAAGCTGCTTCAGGGTACTGGAGCCTGTCAGAAGTTTGAATTCCCTCAGTGGAGACCGAAAATGCCCAAATCCCAGTTTGTTCAAATTTCACACTGGGTTTGGTTTTACTGTGAGAGAGTCTCAGTTTCCCTGTCTTGAATTTCACTCCACATTTCCAGAGCAAGTGTGAACACAACTAGGGCTGATTCTGTGGCTCTGTGAACTCAGGATTCAGCCCAGTGTCCTGAAATGATGTCAGCATACAGGACTCCAGACCAATCCCATTGCAAATTTAATACTAATTACAATAACAACACCCTGATTACCTGGGGGGAAGTAAAAAATAATGCAGTGATACCTCCAGAACGTAGGGCAGGTCCCTGACCCCTCGGAGCTGGCCATTTCCAGCTGCTGTGCCAAAGCACACTGTTTTGGGGTGGTTATGGCAGAGAGCACACAACAGTCCAAAGTCCCCATGGAAGCTCTGGTTACAGCCCCTCATCCAGCTGAGCTGGGAAAGGTGGAACCAAACCCTGCTTGCCTGTCTCCAGCTGCAGCCTGGCACTCAGACCCACTGAGTGCGGCCAAAGGAGGCTTTGTGCTTGGGCTCAGCTGGAATCCAGGGCTGCTCTGGCCACTGTGTGTCCTCTGCATCCCAAGCAGGATGATCACCCACCTTGGAAAGAACTACGTGATTAAGGGAGGAATGCCCTTTTGAAGGAGCAATTTAAAGAAATGTCATTTCCCTTAGCAAATCATCTATTTTTTTGGTCCTTATGTTCACATCTACTACCCTTGAATATACAATTCAGTCCTGTAGACTTCAATTTGTTACTGAAAATAGTACTTATGACCAGTTTTGATACTTTTTCAATATATTTTTAAAGCAAGTCATAAGACTCTTTACATGAATAACCGGAATTAACCTTCATTTGTGCCTTAATTTGAAGTTCAAACTTAACATAATCAATATTTTGTGGTCTACTGCAATCTGTTCAAGTCTGTTTATCCAAGGAAATTATTTGTTCCCCTTCTGCATTTGAGGTAGAAATGGACAAAATTAATTCCACAAACTACAAGAAATTGAAAGAACCAGGACCCTGAATATAAAGCAATACACCATGTCCAAATTTCATACTTGTGAAGTGCCCACTCACCTCACGTAATTTTTAGCGTATAATACAGAAAGTGTTTCTCAGCAAAGTGTTCCAGTTTTTCTACAATTTTAGTTCTTTTCTGCAGGCTGTTCCCCCCCCCGAGTAAAGGTGATTGTGTCAGGTGAAAATGCTCATATTTGCTGACATCAGACACTGAACGACTGAACAGAGTTCATTGTTGTTGTCATGAGGTGTTTTTGGATGAGCTACATTTATAACCACATAATTTGCTACCAATGTTTCGTTGTAATTTACCCTCTAGAGAATTCATCATGTCATAAACTTCAGTAGGTACAAGATCAGTTCATTCTAATTTTAAGATTGTATCATAAGAAACATTTAGCACGTTGTGAAATAAATCCGAGAGGCATTTAATCACCACGAGTCTGTCATGCTCTTCTTTGTCATCCTTAACAAACTTAAAAACTGCAACTGGGCAATTCTCAGCTAATGTAAAAGTAACATCTCATGGCTTTAAGTGCAAGCCAGACAGATGATCATCTTGTGGGGACATGCCTCAACATTTCTGTGCACTGGAGGTTGACAAAATGATAGAGCTGCCGTGAGTCTGAAACTCTTGGCAGCTAAGGAGGAGTGATTGAAAACTTTGATTACACAGCTCTCAAGATCAAATGATTGCTTGATCAAATGCTTATTTATAAAATAATTTGCTGTGTTTTACAGAACGTGAGGATGCTTATTTTGCTTCCAGCTAATTGCCCAGCTAATTTTTCTGTAATTTATAGATGGCGATGTGTCCAAAAACTAACATTAGTCTTATTAGACAACTGTGAATTACGAAGCTCAGACTATTCAACTTTTTCAATACTTCTTACATTTTTGGATATTCTCATACAATTTCACTGTTGCCTTCAATAACGCAAAACAGATTTTTTTTGTTACCATACAGCTGAGAGGAAAATTATTCTCAAGAACACCTCATTATTTCCACAGTTTGAGAATTTGTGTGTGCAGGGTAATGCTAGTGCAAATCACCTAGGGATATTCAAACTTATTTTTGCATGTTGTGTTACTATTCTATGTTTAAAATTTGCAATTAATTTTTCGAGAAAGCAGGAGTTCTTGCTTGTGAGTGAGTGGATGGAATTTGATCTCGTACAAAGTGGGCAGAAGATCTGAAACATTCTGCTCAAATATAGTTCCAGTTAAGTCAGTCAGCAGCATCCCTGTGGGAGTGAATACCCACATTGAGGCTCCAGGTTGTTCTCGGCTCTCAGCCTCACTGTGGCAGAATCTCCAAGCAGTAAGAGCAGTGTAGGAGTTTACTCCATTCTCCCTCAGTTCTCCTGTGAAATTATAACTGGGTTTTTGTGCTAAACTCAAATGCAGCCATTTCCCTTTTGGTTTCCACCATACACTTCTGATTTTACCTTCTGTAATGCTTTTAGAAGCTTGGTGCACTTCAGCAATGCAATATAGAAAATCTTTTTATCGAGTAGCACAGCAGCTGCTGTGCTCTGTTTTTATACTGCTAGGCTTGGATAAAAATTTCTGAAAAGCTCTGGGAAGACCTTTACCTGGAAACATCCCATCTGCTCCCTTCTGCTTCCCAATCTTGTGTTACAGCACTGGAACTTAGTCCTGCTTTAGCAGGAGTTCGCACAGGGGATCTCCAAGGTCTCTCCTAACCCAAGTGCAATGACTCTTTCATTGATCTTCTGCAGTAAAAGTCATTAGTACCTGTACACAGCTTAACAAAACTTTCAAACTCCATGGTGGCTTAGAAAAGCTCTAGCTCAACAGGAAGCTGAGTCCTCACTTTAGATTCCTCATTTAGCTTTTTACTTCCCAAGGCTGGAGATAAAATTGAAGCTGGGTATGCAAAATTCCTACCACAGTGGTGAGCTGGCCCCACAGCATCCCCTCAGGGTATCTGTGGAGAAACTGGAAATAGGACCCAGGGGGACCTTCTGTACGGGATTTGGGTTCCTGGATTGGCTTGGTTTTGCTCAGACTTCTGATCTTTTGGGAAAACTGAATCTGGGTGAACTCAGCTGTACATTCAGGTGGAGCATTATGTGTCATGCACATCTAGTCAGATACATGGGTTTGTGTGGTTTTTTTTTCTACTGCAGCTGGTAAAAATCAAAGGATAGCAAAAAGACATTGACAGCAGATGTAAGAACCCAAAGCATTTGAAATGGGACAAACTGGGTGTGGGGAGAGATGTAAAACGGGGGCAAATGTGGTAATTTTCAGGGCTGTGCAAGAGAGGCAGAGAAACCCCTTGAGGGCAGGGGTAAAGTCATCATCGCATTAAGTGAATAGTCTGTTGTGATTGCTCTCTGATGTGAAATAGAGTGAAAAATGACAGGATTTTTTCCCTTTAATTTATTGGAAATGTGAATGACTCAGTCTTGCTTTAACTTATTTTGTATCTGCTTTATTCACTGTGTGCTCTGGATAAACAGAGTTTTCTATTTTCCTGCTCCTGGAGATTTTGCTTCTTGCCTCACTTCTTTTTCTTTTCCTTTTTCTTTTCCTTTTTCTTTTCCTTTTTCTTTTCCTTTTTCTTTTCCTTTTTCTTTTCCTTTTCCTTTCTCTCTTTTTTTTCTTTTTCTTCTTCTTCTTTCTTTTCCTTTTTCCTTTTTCTTTTTTTCTTTTTTTTCTGAAAGTAGAGCTTTGGGTGAAAAGTAGCCATAACATTTCCTGTACCAGGAACTTATTAAATTCATTCCCTTTAGCCAGGCACAACTAAACTCCAGAACTCTTCAGAGTCACTCGGAAGGTTGTGCTCATGAGAACTGAGCTTTTTTCCCCATCTCTCTCCTGGACGTTCCCGAAATGCAAGCCTTGAGCCCGACACCTCTCCTAAATGTCGCTGCCCTCCCGTCCCTCCTGCCCAGCACAGGATGGAGCTGCTCGCCGGCTCTGCGGGGCTGTGTTGGCGGTGGGCAGCAGGCTGGGGCCAGCTCGAGCCAGACTGCAGCTCCTGGGAGCTGGGCAAGGTGGGACTCCCGTGGCTCGCACAGATGGGAGGCGACCCCGGGCCAGCCCCGCTGTCTGCCCGATGTGATCTCACAGCTGAGCAGGCTCAGCAGCCCTGCCGGGTCTGCGCCCAGCTCTGATTTTTGGGGTAGAAATCAGATGACATGCAGCTTAAGGCTCGAGTTTGTGTTTAATTAGGGGATTATCTCAAATCTGAAATGGAGCCGCTTTGAAGCGTGTGAACCCAAGCTCGATAAAGACTCCCACAAACCCCTGCACGCTGGAAATTTATGGGGTTCGCCCTGTATTTATTTATTTGCTGTGGCTCAGTTTGAGGTGAAAGGTAGAGCTCAGCTGCCTTTCACAGCTGGACTTTTCTTTTTTCTGGTGCACGTTTCTTTCTGTAGGCTGCTCTAATTTATTTGTCGAGCAGATCATCTGGAATCAGATTGGCCGGGGCTGGAATCGCTCCGCTCCCTTAGCAAACACACGAGGTCTGAGAGGTGTCTGCCTGCATGTAATGAAATGAGCTGACTGGCACTTTAGCGTTCCCCTGTGTAGGAGCGTCTTAGGAGTAAGACACTTAATTATTATTAACATTCTAATTGGCCTGTGCGAGCGCGGATGTGAGTGCGCGGCTGCGCTGGTAGAGAGGACTCATCCCACACTTTCCAAACTGAAATCAAGCAGAGCCCGCATCTCCTAAAATTCGTATCTCAACCTTCACCCGTTTCCAGTAGCGAAACCCTAAGCGGACTAAACGTGAGGGGAGAGGGAGGAAGGGAGAAAAAAAAATTAAGTAACTATTTTAAGGAAGCATTAACGGGAAAAGAACACCCTGGGAAGGTCTGCAGATAAGAATGGTAAGAATTGTTCCCTCCGAGCAGTACAGCTCGTCCTGACCGCCTCTGTGCCAGCGCAGGGAGGACATTAGCCCTTAATGGGAGGCATTAGGGGTTTCAATCAAGCCCATTTTCCCGGAGCGCGGAGCCGGCGGTGCCGCAGCGCCTTGGTGGCCGCTCCTCGCCAGCGGCTTGCCACCACCTAGTGCCGTCCCTGGGAACTGCCCGGGCCGCCGAGAGAGCCCTTTCGGAAAAAAAAGAAAATAAATAAAATTGCTCATTTCACACGAGGCAGCGGCCGCACGAGCGGGGCTCGGCTCTCTGCAGGAGCGGGAGGGGCGCGGGGCCGGCGCTGGGGTGGGGATGCTCACCCGGAGAATGTCCTTGCACGCTCCGGCAAGACAGAGGCACCCTGAAATCCAGAGCCTGGAGCTCCTAGCAAGGCGCTTGCCTCAGCGTGTGACTGCCAGTGACAAGCGCTCCTGCAGGGTACAGGGGTTTTTTGATGTATCCTGGACTATCTGATGGGGAACAAATACTATTCTTACAAACTCACGCTCTGAAAAAAACACAAAAGAAACTGGCAACTTAAAATAGCTTCCTCTGTGTGCAGCATCTCTCTGAAAGACCTAATCTGACCATTCAGCTGTATTTACAGCTCTCTCCTTCTGCTGAGTTATAATAAAAACAGAAGCAAGATCCTCCTGTATTTAATTTAACACTGAGCCAAAAATCATCCCATCCTTTCATACTACAGGAATTATTTCTACTACTTTTACCCTTGTTAAGAACAGCACTGCACATTTTTCTGTTTTTACAGAAATCAGTGAGACTTAACTACTCTCACAAACAAGTTTAGGGTGCCAGGATCCAACCTAGGGTCATCTTGTTAATGCAGGTAGTGTTACTTTTGCAGTAGTTTTCTCTCTACATATTGCAAAAAATACTTGAACTCAGCCTCTAAAAGGTGCTGAGCAGCTTAAGTTCCCACCAAAGCCAGTGACTGTTGGGTTTGTCCCATGTCAGTCCAGGCCCTGCTCATCACGTTTATTTGACAGGCAATAACCTTTTTATTGAACCCAGCACATTACACTGATGATCCACTCGTCAGCAAATATGATTGCAATAATCACTCGGTATTTATTTAACAGCCAATTGCTGCCTTTTGGGAAAAAGTCAATTTACATAGTTCCAAATTAAAATTAATACATTTTGTAATGGTTATTTAATAAAGGCCAAGGTAGGGGACTTGTCTGCTGGTGAGAGGTGAGGATGGGAGAGCAGGCAAGTGTGTAGAGTACTTGGTTCTGCCACTGCCTTGCTGGATGACCTTGGGCAAATCACTTTGCTGCCACATTCTTTTTATTCCCTTGTAAAACTGGTATAATAGTACCCTGGTGCCACGAAGCTTAATTACTGTTTGTGCAGGATTTCAGCCTCCCCAGCAAGGAGCTGCATGAGTTCCCCAGAGCAGCCTGCTGACCCTGACTGCAGGAAATGCATGCAGCTGTTTATCTGGAGGGATGTCTCGCTAGAAACACGTTTGAGGCCAGTGAAGTATCTTTCTTTTAAGATAAAAGAAAACCTTCTTCCTCCTACGCTTTCCACCAATGTCAGAACTTCCTATTGCTTTTAAGTGCAAAGTCTCATTTTCTCTGAATATATGAATTCAGGAGCCTGGCCAGCCCCCCTTGCTATCGAGTCCGATTGATGAGGTGTGTAGGAATTCTTTTCCCATCCCCAGCCTGGGCTTTCCTCATGTGATAGCATCAGACTCTCACTCCTTGTCCTGTTTCTTTCCTCTCCCTCTCCCACTCCTCCTTAGGAATATAAAGCACTTCAGAAATGGGACTAGGTTTGCAATAAGTTACTTTAATTGGATTTTTTTTTTGTTGGGTATTGGTATGCACAGGTTATCTTTAAATGATTTACTGATGTACTGCCAAGCACTGCTCATTTAACCTCCTTCCTGCTCTCTTTGTGTATGGATTCCTCTAATGATACTGGCAAACAATCTTTTAGAGAGCGTGCCACACATTTCTGCAGTGAAAATCCCAAATGGAAAGCTACAGACACTGCCATTGCAGGGATGGCATGTCCCAGTCTCTCAGCTTTTGGCACTCTGTCTCCAGAGGCCTGCATGGGCACCCAGCACCTTGCAGGGTGGGCTCTTACCCACCCCAGCCCCAGGAAGGTAAAGGGGGGGCCTTTATTTCCTTTCTGCTTATTTTTATTATTTTCCTTTTTTCTTTTTTTCCCCCCTCCCTGTGATCGTTGAGCCACTCCGACGTGAATTTATGTGTGTAATCATCTGTGTTGTAATTGGCAGCCTGGCATATGAGTCACTAACCAAATTAACTGAAGTTTCCTTTGGGGAAAAATGTAATCAGTTACTACACTCAGATACATTGCACCAAATTAACTCTTGCTGTTTGCACGGGCTTGGGCTGAGCTGCCTGATGGTTTCCTTCCCCAAAACACAGGGGAGAAGGCCAAGAACAGAGAAGGGTCAAAAGCCCCAGGGATGGAGATTCCTTTCTCAAATAGCTCCTGGGAAGTAATGTACAGTCCTTTCTACCCTAAGAGTTCAAAAATCACAAATAATATCCATGCCATATGATGAGATTGACTTTAAAACCAGTAAGATGGAAAAATACATGTTTTGCTTGTTTGGGGCATTTAGTGCTTCACCACATGAGCTTATGTTTGCAACTCAAATTGTCAGACCTCTGCTTTCAGTGGGAAAGCAAGCTGAGATATTCATAGAATCACATGATTCAAGAAGCTGGAGCTTTAAAAAAACCCAGTATTGCAGAACTAAGAGTAAGCTGGTCAGAGTTAGCAACACAGCACTTGTTTGGTTCTTTTCTATACTGAAATCTATTCAGTGCCCAAATCTAAGCAGCACTGTGGAAATAATTGATCATAACTTTTTTGTTTGCTGGCTGAATAAAAAAAAAAATCAGAAAAAATTTTAAGTAGAATGAAATATCCTATTCAATCTGAAACAAAACATCAATTTAAAAATATTTTTTCTCTAAAAACCAAGCCAGATGCTTAAATTTAAAGTATCTTCATTTTTCAAGAGGTTCTTCCCCAATTCTGGTAAATAGATCCAGTTGAGCTTGATCTGCAGCTGTCAGAAAATAAAATATTCTACTAAATAGGTCAGAGGGGCTGACCCAGGAGATCCAGTCTAGCTGCTGACTGAGATGATGGAAGACTCAAAAAAGGAGTAATTGCTGCTTTAGAGTCTCAGGGACCCAGTTATACAAACATGTAGGTACCAATCTCTTCAGTTTTAGCCTCTGGAACTTTGATATCTGGAATTTTTGGCTTTCACTTCTCAAGGAGTGTAGAACTTCTCACTGAAGTGTTGATGGAAGGCAAATCCATTAATTAATCCATTCATTAATCCAGTAGGAAGGGATGTGGGAGGAGGTAATGGTGACGGAGGCACCAGGACAGCTTCTAGGAGGACTCTTCACTCCATGTCCTGGGATATCAAACCACAGCCTCCTGGACAATTCAGATTTTCTGGTGTCTTCTGAGTAGGACTGAGCTTGGCCAATTAGAGAAAAATGATGTGTGGAGCCCTGTGGAAGAGGGAGGAGCAAGGCTGCTGGAAGAACAAAACCACGCTGGGCAAAATCTGTAATTCAGGCACAACCCCCCATTCTGCTCAGGGGATGCCCTCCCCCTGCTGCAGGTACAAGAACAAGATTAGCAAATTTTGGCCCTGGTTCCCACTGAAGCCAGTCAGCTGGTGCAGTGCAACTGAAGTTATGACACCTCTTTTTGTTTCAGCCTTAAACTTTGTTCTCTCCAAAAAGGTGTGGGATTTTTTTTTTCTTTGTGTTCTTTCTTCCCTGCTGCCCCTGCAGAAATATAGCCCAGGTGTCTCAATGCCACTGTGATTCTTTAGCATGACTCTGACTTCTGACTACACCAATAGTTCCTTTCTTTTTCATTTTTTTCTTCATATTTTCAATTTTTTTCTTCATATATTTATTTTAATAGCCAGAACAATCTATTTTTGCAGTTGGAAGAATGCAAAATTCAATTTATCTCACAGAACACCTAAAATGAATTCAGGCAGAAAGGGGGAGGTGGAAGATTTAGGTCCTGACTGTAAGCTTCTGACTGGAGTCATTTGTCATTTTGCTTCACGGATTGGAGCAATGAAGGTTTTATAGTGTGAGCCCTCAGAGTGACAGAGCTGGATGTGATTTCCCACTGTTGTGTAGGGTTTCCTTGCCCAGGCCTCCACAAGCAGCCTGTACAAACCCATATCTGCCAGAGGCTGCCGTGGAGAGGGGCTGGGCTGGACTCAGCCCTCCTGCCATCCTCATCCTCGGTGTGGAATCTGCCCTTCCGAGCTGAGGATGAGCACGAGGCACTGGGAACGCTGGGGCTGGCCATGGATCCCAAACCTGCACACAGCACATTCCTGGGAGCTTCTCCATGCTCCAAAGCAGATCTGCAGGATGGTCACTGATGCATCTGTGCTGCAGAAATCAGAGGAAACCCCTTCCTGGAGGAGTGCTCAGTGCTGGAATTAGGTGAAGCCAAACTGGGTGCACACTCCAATGATTTAGGGCTCTGACTGGGATCACAGGGCTGAATATTCCTTTGAAGGGATGCTGTCCCTCTCTGCCTCCTGCTGAATGGTGGCAGCATTTTCAGCCGGGAGGATCAGCTTGCTGGGGCAAAGAACCAGCTGTAACAGAGGCTCTGGAGTCTGCCTTTAGTGGGGACGTGGAGCACAGGGCTGGGCACATCTTCATGGTGCTACCAGAAACCCTCTTTGGCAGAAGCCTTGGAAGGAGCAGGTGTCGAGGGTGAGATGGCCCTTTCAGCCAAAGCAGAATTTCCCCAAAATGCCTTTTCAATGGAAAATGGAGCCCAGAGAGCAGTGATGCTCCAATGGTGGGGATGCTTTTTGGCTGCTGTAGAGGTGAGGGGAGCTGGTGTGCAGATCCCTGATCCTTCCACTCACTTTCCACAAGTCTCTGCCTGTCAACACCCCCTTTCCCAAAGTTATTTATCCTCCTGTCTGTTGCTGAGGGCTCTTGGATCCAAACGAACTGCATTAGTTCTCACCTGCCATGTAAACCAGCAGTGCTGTAATAAGTGGGTGAGCCTCACTGCTCAGCTGGGGTGAGGATCTGGGCTCTTCCCTGCCAGGGAAGGGGAAATCAGGAGAGCAGGGCTGGGTCAGGCCTAACTCCAGCCATGGCTGCACAGTCTGGAGCTCTGGAGTGGCTGCAGGGACACCTTGGCCATGCACAGGGCAGGGTGATGGCACAACATCAGCCAGATTTGCCTCCTGACATCCACTGATGCACCTCCTTCCTTCCTCTGACAGAGGCCAAGGGCCCGACCCAGCACATCCCTGCAAAACCAGCACCCCAAAGCCTCCCACTTGCACTCAGTGCAGGGGATGGAGGCAGAGCCAGCAGACAACAAGGAAATGCCTGGGAAATGCTCTGTTACTGCACAGCCTGTCCAGGCTGCAGCTTCCAGCCTGCTCTGGCTGGGTTTGTCAGGATGTGTGTGATGCCCTGGGCGGAGGGGACAGGGATGTGCCAGCTGATCTTGCCTGAAGTGGCTGCAGTTTCCCTTTTCCTCAGCCTCTGCATTATCAGGATCATGCCAGAGCTGCAGAAAGATCTTTGAGATGTGCATTGTAATCGATGCAAGGCAAAATTTGCACTTGGAGTGGTATAAATAGTGCATAAATATCCTTCTGAGGTGAGTCTTGTCTTCAGAGCTTCCACTCTTTTTATTGCCTTTTTTCCCTTTCCCTCACAATACTGAATTGACTTGACTTTATCTTGGCACTTTCTGTGTCTTGCCAAAAGAACAAACTCAAAATAGCTTTCCAGGGTGCTTTTTGGATGGGTTTTTTTCCCTGTGCCACTGAAAGAAGGGATGGTTGTTCCAAAGAATGCAATTTCTTTTATCCCCTTTCATCCTGAGTTTATACATGGGCCATTAGCTGCCAGCTGAGTGGTAAACACATAAATGGTGAAGGTAATGCCTACATCTTGGATCCACGTGCTCCAAAAGCTTTTCCCTTCTCCCTAGCTGTGGTTATGAGCTAGCAAAACTCACTTAAACCTTTTCCACCAGCAGAATTAACTTCCATTAATGTTATGAGTGCTTCAGGCAAAAGAGCATTAGTGTGTTACACCTCCTCTGAGAGGCCTCCTCTGTGGGGTTGAACAGGTTGAATGACAAAGCAGCCATTTAAAAACCTGTCTGAAGATCTTTCATCAAGAAGGGGGAGTTTTGTAGCGAAGTTGTTTGGGATGTGGAAAGTCCCAGTGCAGTTCCCAGAACTTCAGGAGTCTTCAGGCATTGGTCTGGAATATGAAATTTCGGGTTTTTCTGACCCTCATCTTTTTTGTAGCACCTTTTTCCTCTGGAAAAGGCACTGGTGAGCTGTGCTGGGGGCATGGTGGTGGAAAATGAAGTCCTCAATCTCCCTGAGCTCTGATGCTTTGGGTATGAAAAGGGAGGTAACTCCTCTCCCTTCTTGTGCCTTTCCTGCTCTTATTTAGAGTGGAAGACCTGACCTCAAATAGGAGCACAAAATGCAATACAAATATGAAATGTATATTAATTTCAATGTCTTGTAATCTCTAGTCTTTGTAACTTCAGGTAAACTGGTGTTGGTGCAGTGACTTCAATCTCATCCTGTACCTTTTCAGGTCAGGTTTCTGTGCAGGTCTCACTGAATTTCTGCATAGTTACCAGATCCTCAGGAACAGGCAGAGCCCATTTTACTTAGTAATGGAGTAGGTTGTGAACAGGTCTGTTGTTGAAGCATTTATTGTTTTTCAACTTAAGTTATGGTTTCATATAAATAATATATGTAGCTAGTCAATGCTTGGGAAATGCATTCTTTTCCTTGTGAAATATTTATGGACTTCAGTGCCTACTAAGTACCCAGTCAATTTTGAGAATACTGCTCTAGTGAGAAGGCTTGGTTGCCTTGAAATTCTTGGCCAGGGTGGGACAGACCTGTTAGCTGAGACATACTGGAAATCTGATTTTTTTTCTATTGATTTGCCCCTTTCCTTCCCCCTCTTGGTGTGGAGTCTGTCCATCCTCCCCCAGATTTGAAAAGGGAATTGATGTTGGTGGAGTTTTTACTCTGACAGAAAAGATAATGGAATCCTCTGCATCAGTAGGGAACATGTATTGGTATGACCTGGTAAAAATTATAATTCATACTGAAATAGAAATCTGCTGGGATTTTCACCTGTCAGTCAAATAATAACAATTATTGGAATGTTTTCTATAACAAATTATAACCTCCAAAATGCTGTCACTATTCACATGTGGTGCTATTTTTCCCGGTGTAGAATTCCCAAATGTGGCTCCTGCATTTCTCACATCTTCTGGGGGAAAATGAGAATTAGCCCAGTTATGGATTTACTGCTGGGACAAGTCCAGCATGATTTGGGATGATCTGGGACTCCCTGGGAGCTCTCCAGCCAGGCTCAGGTGTTCCCATGCAAGAACTGCTGGGATTTAGGACAAAGAAAGAGCAGCTCAGCCTTTTCCTCAGGCAATATTTCAGCCTCCTGATTCACTGCTGGGAATCATGACCTTCTTGTCACAGGGTTCTGTCCTGCCTTAGACTGGATGCCAGGACTTTGTAATGAATGAGACTTCAAACAAGTGGACACCTGAATTTTCTTTTCCAATTTTTTCAAGAAATCAGCACATCAGCACTTGAAACACTTGGGGTGTCGTGCTGGGTGAGCACTTTGAAGCACAGGAGCAGAGATGGCTGAAAATCTGCCACGATGGAATTCAGCCCTGAAAAAAACCACCCCGGATCCAACAACTTGCTACTCTGTTTGAACTGATTCAAGTCATTTGAATAATTTAAATAATTTTTTTTCTTGTTTTTCTTTTGTCCAGCTCTGACTCCTGCAGGCTGGAGCAGCCAGCACTGGCACAGACCAATGACAAGCTGCTTTTGCAACACTTACTGCAGTTTCCTGCTCTGGTGGCCTGTGAATGGATGATTTTCCTTTTTTTTTTTTCTTCTTCTTAATAAACAGCCCTCACGTATCTGTCTGAAACCCACACCATTAAAGCCTTAACTCAGCAATCTAAAATGACGTATTTTTTCCCCTTACCTACATGTCAAATCATAAACATCAGCCTCAGTAATAAATATTTCTATTTTATATGTATATTTTTATGCCTTTATCCCAGTTGGATTTTCAAGGCTAAGGGCTTCAGTGTGAGAGCCTTGCTGCATGTTTTACAAACAAATAGTGGAAAATACGGAATGCTGATGTGGAGATTATTATACATAAATCATTGAAAAATGCTCTTTTTGAGAGGAGAGAATCACAAAAGGAGTCATTGACCTGAATAAAAGAAGCTCAGCTGTACTCCAGAGAATTTGCCATTTTCAATACATGTTAGTGCTTGCTAACAATTGTAATTTATTAATCCTGTTCTCTCTTCTTTTCCTCCATACTTGCACATTTGATTTTTACTGTAAGCAAGAATTGTATTTATTTTCTAAGAGTGCAAATTGATCTTGTGGTCACTGATAAACACTAAAAGCTACTTGATAGTCAAGACAACCTCTCAAAAGACCCATAACCAAAGTAGGTAGAAAAGGTCTCCCCACTAGATCATTCCATTTTAATATTTCTAAGAGAAAAGAGCAGTATTTGCATGCTGAAACAGAGCCAAGGCTATTCTGGCCTGATTTGCAGGTCATAACTCTCCTCATGGTCTGTTTGGAAACAGAAGCTCCCTGCCTTGTGCAAATTGATGGAGCTCTGCTGCCCCAAATGAAAAGCAGCCGGCTCTGCTGATACACTCCAGGATGCAGAGCAGGGAGAGGGTTTTTTTCATAATCTCTGGAAAACCAGGATGTCTGTTTTGCTCTTTAAATGGGAGCTGAACCTTTGGAAATTGTATTTCTCATGCAGAGAAACCAGAACCAGTTTAGAGAGCCCGGGTACCTTATTTTTCTTTCCACTTCCAGTGTATCTGTAGTGCAGAGCTGTTGTTCAGGAATTATCTGGGCCCAGCTTCCACCCCTGGCATCCCAAAGCTCCCAATTCATGTTTGCCAAACATGAATTCATCTCCATGTACCTGCACCAGTAGATGTGATTGTCTTTCTCCTCATGTCTCTGTTTTCCACATTTTTGAGTATTTTATCCAGCCAGAACTGAATTCTGCAAAGAGACAGGAATTAAACACAGTCCAGAGTGAGGTAACCTTACCTCAGTAAATATCCAGTTCTGATTTGTAAGCACCAGGTGTCTGTGTGAAATAGAATTTTCTCTCTCCCAACACTTCTTCCAGGTACCTGCAGAATTGCCTTTGAATTCAGCAGCAGTCTCAGCACCATGTTTTGTTTTATTTAACAAATGTTGACTTTTTTTTAAAAAAAGTACTGTTTTCTTCCTTTGACAACTACACAGAATTTGTCTGAGGAGCTTTTTTTTGAGGTCTTCCTTGAGTATATTGTGAATTTATTGACAGAAGGAACTGACTATTTAGCTGATCATTGGTGCCTGGGTTTCCCCCTCATTTGCAGCCACTCTCTCCAGGTGGGCTGTGATGTGCTTGCACACTCCACTCAAGTTTTAAATTTTACTCAGGTTCAGTAAGTGCTGTGCAAAGCTTCGTTCTTCTCCAGTCTGGAAATTATTTTATTCCCCTCTTATGAGGCCAAGGTGAGGTCCTTGCTTGTCAGAACACCAATTTCTCCCCACTGCTCCAATTCAGTGCCTGTAAAAACTATTGGGGGAAAAAAAAAAGAGCTTAAATAAACCATCATGCTAAGAGAAACAACCAGGAAATATGTGCTGTATTTGTGCCATACATTTTAGTAAAGTCTTAATGTGGACACAGGAGTATCTGTCTTTGTAGATAAATTTCTGTATTCTTAGCATTTATTGAATCAGCAATGTCCACATCCATTATGTAACAGGAGCAGCTGGCCAGCCTTTCATGTGATGAGCAGCTTCCTTTCCTCCTCATAGTAATGATAGGAAAATGCCATTATTCTTCAGCACCTTTCAGCTAATGTTCCTTCAGGTTGTCATCCTCACTTCTATGTAAATGCAGACCCTCATTTAGAAGAATTAGCTTTGAGTAAAGCATTATTTTACACTGGTAGGTTTGGGAAAGAGCTTTCGAAAAGGGAACTTGAACTGGTTAAAGAAACTTTTGTCAGCATCATCCCTCCTGTGTGCCTGAGCAGATTTGGAAAGAGGGATCTAATGATTGGCCTCAGCCAAAGAAAGTGAGCTGAAAGTTTGTATTTTACAATCCTCCTCTCCACCATGGGTACCTGTCTGACCCTCTGAGAAAACCTGCCACGGCCTCCCTCAGAACTGGGACGTCACAGAATTCTTTGGCACATTTGCAGAGCATGCCTTCCTTCACTTCTCTCTGGATTTATTTTTTAGGGATGTTGGGGAAAATTTGACACTAGTGAAAATTTGATGTTGGTGATTTGAAACCTTTCTTGATGAGACCTCACTTATTTTCACCCACCTGGTGCAGCCCACAGAGGTTTGCAGTAACTCAGACCACAGTGACGAGCAGTAGCTGGAGGGAGTGCAAATCAGTTCTCCTGAGCTCTACCAAATAACATCTGCTCCCACCCGTGCAAGGACCTTGCACAATTCCTGCCAGTTTCTCTCCAAGATTCGGAACAGAAAAATCAGCCACCAACAAACAGCAGCGTACAGAAGGCAGAGCAGCAGCCCAGGGACCTTTCCAATGTGGGCTCCTGCTTTGCTTCTCTAAATGATGGCCTGGTGTAAAGACCACATATTTTATTTTCTATTAAACAAGAGAACAAACCCAATGATGCTTTTTTGGGAAATTGTTGGAGTTTGGGGTCTAATTCACAGCCTGGTGAGATAAGAGAAAATGCTTCTTATTCTGTATGTACTGGGTTTTTTTTTGAGATTTGGTGTCAGTGGCAACTCTGGAGTTGGGCTGATGTTAAATATCTGTTCCAAGGGGTCCCTTCTAAAATGCTGAGTAAAGCTGGCTTGAGAGCAAAACACACTTTAGGAAAAATGGAGATGCTTTAGAATTTTTGTCTCATCAAAATGAAAATAAGGGTCTTGTTGAAGAAAGAGCAAGAAAGCAAAGAGGTTCAGCTCACAGAATGCCAAAGCCTGGTGCTGAGGATATTTCTGTAGGATGAAGGAGACCAAGGTTCATATTTCTGGTCTAAAACACCTCCTTGAGAGGGATCAATCTGTTGAGCACAGTTGCTCCTGTTGGATTGGTAAAAATCCCATTCCTTGGGGCAGAGGAGAGAGGTTGACCCCAGGGTTGGGGTATTTGCAGTGGCTGTGGGAAGGTTGTGTCAAATCCTCACTCTCCTTTATTTGGACCCAACTCCACCTTCCCTGGGGTGAATCCACATCACCAGGGAATGTGCTGACCATGGGGCTGCTGCCTGTGCTGGGATCCTTTCCCAATCTGTTTTGCCCATCAGTCTCAAGCTGAGCAGGAAGATTCTTCCCAGACAGCATTTTGTGAAAATGATGTGTTTTCTGCAAAAAGTTTTAGTTTTGAGAAATCAGGATTTTCTTCCCCCCTGCCCCCCAAAAGAGTGGAAAAACCCAAACCTTTCTAGCTGGAAAATGCCTGACTAACACCAGCCCTGAGCTCTGATGAGGTCAATTGACCACTTGCCTCCTTCCAGCATTTGTGTCCTTTTATTTCAAAACAGTTTGAGAGCTCCTCTTCTGACAGGAAATTGCAAAAAAGCCAAGGCTGCATTTAAATTCAGCTGCAGCTTGCACCAAGAGCAGTTTTGAAATAATCTTTATATAGAAGATGTTGTCTCAACTACCTATTGAACACATTGAACCTCCCCCATGCCTAATCTCCCTGCTTTGCACAAAACATAACATTTATCTCAGAAACACCAGAACCAGCACCTAAGAAAGAGGCTGGGCAAAAGAAGCTTTAATAGAAACAGTAAGTCCATCCCAAAGGGACTTTCACTGTCACATGATGACTAACTGGGAATGTGCATGCTGAGAAGGGAGGGAAGAACTGATAAGGGCATCAGAGAGGTTGAAACCACAGATTTTATTGGCATTAGAAATGTGACCACTCTAAGCAGCATGCCCAAGGAACAGCTTTCCTTGCCTGCAGATTACTGGTTGTATTCCTACCTCTGCTGTTGGTCTTTGAAGGGTTGTCAGATAAATAACCTTCCTTTTTGTGCTCCTCTTCCCCTCACTGTAAAGTGCTGTCAGTGATGTTTGTTGCCTTTGTAAAGCACATTTAAGATCCGTGGGCAAAAGGGAGGTGTTAAGAGTTGTTGTTAGTTCCAAAAGGGAAAAAGCTGTAAATCTGAGGTTTGAAGTCATCCATATTTTTCTATGTCTTTTTCCTCTTAGCAATATTTTATCTTTTGGGAAGAAACTCTTGACTGCAAACAGTGAACTTAGAAGTGGCCAACTGCCCTGACTTACAAGTCAAGAGTGAACCTTTCTGTGGCTGTGCTGAGTGCAGGGCTATGGAAAGGCATTTCCAGGGGACACAGGGTGACAATTCTCAGGGTGTCCCACTGGAAAGCTGGGTCAGGGCCAAGCCAGGGGTGCTGAGCTCAGAGTCAGACGTTCAGGTCACTCACCAGCCCTGCAGCAAAACTGTCCTGTGGCTGGGCACAGGATTTCTCCTGGCACAGGGGCTGTCCTGGGATTGTCTCCTCTCCGTGTACTCCTGGGCACGTTCTCACTCTGCTCCCTCCTTCAGCCTGGGCTTGTTCCATGGTCAGAGCACTCAGCCCCCCGGGATGCAGTGCCCATCCTCAGAAGCTTCTGCCGAGCACAAGAAATGTGCTTTGCTCATGAGTAAGACCCGACTGAAACAAAGATAAGGTGCATTAAATAGAAATAATATCATATTAAAAAAGGGCTCTATATTTTTGCCAATTTCTGTACACAAATTACTGCATTTAGGTCACAATAAAAAAAAATAATGCTTTGAGCCTTTGTTACTATTGCCATGGGTCTCAAGCAATCAATAATACAGCCAAAGCAGCTGTATTTGGAGACTTTGTTCTGCCATTTGATTCTTAAACAGATTTTTCATGACCAAATTAGAGAATGGAACAAATTACTATTCAAGAAGGCTTGGTATTGAATGAGTTTCTGTAGTCCAGTGCCACAGCTTATGGTCCATATGGAAGCCCAGCTGAAAAAATCCAGCATTGCTTTATTAGAAAAGCTACAAATATTTACTGAGAACAGAAGTCAAATGGGGAGGACTGTCTGATCCAAGCTATGCATGCGTGTAACTGCCCAAAGCATGGAAACAACGTTTTTTTCTCAATTTTTCTTGCTGTATGGGTGGTCCCCAGTGTTATCCATAAATAATCTTATTTTTTTAAAAACTTTGTACAGGATAAAGAGGATAATAACCGTGCCAGCTTCACCAGCCCGTGGAGAGAACAGCTGAAGAGAGCATGTGAAATTGCTGTGATGAATAGCAGAAGAGAGGAAGGCTTCTTGCAGTGAGGGAGATCCAAGCAGCACATCAGGCCAGGAGGCAACTGAGAGAAAACTTTTTTGGATGTAACCATGGATGTAGGTGGCTAGGATTGAATTAGGAGTGGTGTGTGGTGTTAAAGAACAGAAAGCCAAGCAGCAAAATATGTGATTTAAAACTTATCTAAATTGAGGAAGAAACTGAAGTGCTATTCCAAAGAAAGAGCTTGAACTCAACAGTAGGAAAGAGATCCTAAAACAGTAACAGAGAACCTACCTCCTCTTTAGAGATGCTGAAAGAGAAAATGGCATGTGCATTTCTATTAAAAATGTGTCTTTCCAAGGAGAAAGGGCTTGAAACCTGAATATTTCAAAGATATTAACCCCACTGCGCTCTGGTTAACTCATGCAGTGTTGGGCAGCAATGGTGGTGTCAGAACACCTGAAAACAGTGACCTGGAAGCCTCTGCTTCAGAGGCCAAACCGAGCTGTTGTGTCTGCCTAAGGCACTGACCACATTCCTGGTGCAGAGATGGGATTTGTGCAAACCACACCTGCAGCATCCCAGCCACCCACGGCCTTTGGGAACTGCTGAAGGATCCAGGTAGCTCAGCCCAAGGAGGTACAAGCTGATTGACCCCTTTAGCTGCAGATGCCTCTGGACTGTTGGCAGGACTTGCCAAGCTTTAATCTGGCCACACCACACATTTACCTCGTGAAGGCCTCAGGCTGGTTTGACTCTCTGCTACCAGCAGCAATCCAAATGTTAAAGATCAGCACACTGGATAAATATTAACAGAATTTCAGGCCAGCAGCTCAGCAGTGAAACGCTGCCATGTGTTGAGATATTTTTCCTGATCTGTAGCTGTCAGTGGTGTGAGCTTGTGTCAGCAGCCTCTTCTCCATTTCACTAATGACAGCTGAAAACCTCCTCCATCAACGAGCTGGCTTAAGCCATGACATGGCTGCCTTTGCTGTCTCTGTTCACTGAGCAATCTCTTCCTTCTGCTCAGAGAGCTTTGGAAGCTCACACGCATCATGGTGGGACCCTGACTCTATTGCTGGCTTAGTGATGAACAGTTGTCAGGAAAAAATGGTAACAGGAGAAAGCCTGAAAAAAGCATTTTCCATCAGAGGCACTACAGAAGTGCAGGAGAGTTTTTCCTCAGGTTGTTTAGCAGCAATCAGTGCAATGTTGTTTAGGTCAATGTTGAACCGAGGTTTCCTCAGGCAATAAGCATGGAAAGTTACTTTCCCATTAGAATATTGGCAGAGCTTGTGTAGGTGACAGTGTGGCCAATCCTGGACTGGAATTTCTCTTTGAGAAGCTAAAACTTCTAGGTAAGTACATTACCAGAAGAAGTATCTGTACAGCATTCACAGGAAGTATTATGCATTTCAGAATACACTTGATTTTTAAGTAGTTCTTGAACCCCCAAGTGCTTAAATCGCTTCTGAAAGTAAAATAGTGACTCTTGAGTCAGAAGCTTTTGAAAGTATTATCCTCTGTGTTTTCCAGTTATGTTCCTCTTCAAGCACTTAAGTGATTTTTAAAGGCACTGATCACCCACAGGTTGTGTGGCTGTTCCTGGCAGTTGTGAGCAGTCAGCACCTCTGGAGAAGTTGAGAAGTTTGGTGCCTCAGTTCATTTGTCTGGATTTTAAAACCGTGGCCTCTGCTTTTATTGACTTTTGAGACAGGTGAAGTTGATAAAGTGAACAATATAAAAAGTGCAGCAGAGCATTAAAAAGCAGGAAAGATGATGAGAAGAGATTGCGGCCGAGATTAAAAAGCAGGATTTCATTGGGATGTTTTCCTTATGCCAAGACTTCCTTTTTATTGCCTTTTTCTCCTTCATGTGGAGTTGCACTGAAAAAGCTGCATCCTGACTCTCCCACACCCCTGTATTTTATCATAGCCAGTGATGCACATCCCTGTAAAAAGCACATTAAATATTTTTGTGGTTAAATGTCACCTGGCTTGGTGGAAGCAGAAGCCTCACGTACAGGGCTCTTATGAATGAGTAACTTTGTCACTTCAAATCTGCAGCTCCCCCTTGTCTGGACCTGTTCTTGTCCTGAACCCATCCAGGCTGTCCCTGGAGTCGTCTGAACCCAGGGCTGGAGGATCTGTGCCACAGCAAACTGCACTGGTGTCCTGTGGCAGCAGATCTGTGCTGGGTCTGTGATCCCTGCCTGCAGGCTCCTCTGAGGCTCTGTGGGGATTCATGTTTGATTTTGGAGGTCTGGTCAATGCTGCTGCTTGGATGTCCTGAGTTAAACAGGGCCAGACCTGGTTAGCTCTCGGATGGAGTGACCTCCAAGGAAAGCACAGGTGTTAACCTGCAGGAAGAGTGATGGTGATTCAGGAGGTGGCTCAAGTTCCCTCAGTCAAGATTGAACTCCTCTCTCCAGGGCCAGAAAGTGCAGAACTGGCAGAGGCGACAACTTCCAAAGGTCAGAGCAGGATGGAAAACCAATGTCTGTTTGCTTTCTTTGCAAGGACATGAGGAAAAATTCCTGCCCCAGAAAACAAGGCACCTCTAATGCGATTAAAGAAGTCAACAAAACTCTGCTTCTTTAAAACCGGGAAATCACCCTTTGAAAAGATCACACCTATGAGATTCCAGGGGGTCAGAAAGCATCCTTAGGCTACAGATTATTTTTGCAACAGGTCTCCTAATTTCTCTCCTCCACTCAGGGCACATTCCCTGCTCACAGGATCAGTCTGTGCAGTGCTAAAATTGGTAAAATGGATGGGACAGCTTCTACCTGCCTTCCTCACACTGCTTATCAACTGTTCCCCACTGCAAAGTAAGAGAACAATTACTGAAAGGTTTTTCCTCCCAACCAGGATTAAAGCAATTTCTTCCTGTGCATGGTCAATTGTTTCAATTATCACTTAGAAGAGGTTAAATTAAGTAAGAGCAATCGGGTCCTTTGGAGACCTGATAAAATCTCTGGTTTATCTCAGATTTTCACATAACAGGTTAACTTGGAATGAAATCCTCATTCTTGTTTTAGCAAAATCAGTTTGTTTCATCATTTTTAGTCAAACTTTCTTTTTGCTTAGGTGCCACTTTTTCTAGGTGCCCAAGTAGTAGTGGATGAGAGTTCCTGTAAGACAAATCTTTCTACCTCTTTGTACTCTTTCCTATGTATTTACATCTGGCTCAAAACCTCAGCTCTTTAAATGAGAAAAGATGTCGTGGTTCCTCCCACTAAAACTGGACAATGATCTCATTAACGTCAGATTTACTCCTGTGGAATACCTTTCTCAAATCAGTGTGTTGTTACAATAATATGCCCTGAGGTGAAATCTACCTTTAGGGTAGATTTTTTCTTCATGAAGGAGAACTTTTTCAGGACTCTTGCTGATATTCCTCACTTTCTAACTACCTTAATTGATCATGAATTTATTGCATCTTTCTGTGGGACTGTGCTGAATGCATGCTGGATTATAAAGCATTGAGCCACTGTTCAGTACTGATTTATTGAAGCTGTAGTGAAACAGAATGAAACAGTGCTAAGCCTGTTTGAAACTAAAGTCAAGTGAATGTAAAGCATATGCTCAATGTGAGTGCTTCTTTAGATGTTGTCCCAACAGAAGGATGGATTTCACATCCTTAAGGATTTTGCCTTAAATCACAGAGGTCAAAATTCAGGGTTTGTTTCCCTGAATCAGTCAGCTCAGTATAAATGAGCTATTTCTGATCCCCCAGTGATGGCACTTGCCCTGCAGACAGGCACTTGGGTGCTCCATCTCATCTGCTGCTTCTCTTGGTCTGTGCTGCAGCTCTTCATGTACATTTTTGCCAGTTGCAGCTGGAATTGCCACTTCCTCTTTGAGAGGAGAAGGGGGGAGCAAATGCAATTTCTAGATTTTTTGTGGGTTTAGGCATCTTCATGACAGCTTTACTGAGCTTGCTCATGTTCTGCTCTTCCTGGCATTTCCTCCTTTTGAAGTCATTAAAACCAATTTCATATTTATAAATAAAGTGTCCTAATGCATCTAATATATGATGAGGTCTGGCTGCTGCCTGCTTTTCTTTTTAATGTTTACGCCAGGTGCCTCTTGCTTTCAAGGAACCAAGCAATGAATAAATTTAACAGATATTTCTTTTAATTAGCCCCCAAAGAGCTAGCAATGAAAAACACTATCAGAAATAGTCTAGTGCTTCAGAAAATATAAGACTTCTTCACAAAGCCTCTACACAGAATTACTGAACAGCAATAAAATCATCACTTGCATGCAGAACTAGATTGTTTACACAGGGATCTCTTATGAACTGGCATTTATTATGATTAACTTCTAATCACACAAGCGTTTCCACACATGCATCTGAGCAGAGCCACTGAAATCAGTGGGACAGCTCTGCTGCCTGACATTAGGTACAGGCATTAAAGTTTGTGGGATTAGAGCTCTGTTTGTGTGCATCTCTAAGAGCTTTGCCTTCTCTCAGAAGGGGGAAGGAAAATTTATATTCCAGATTGGTGTAATTACTGTAGGACATACAATATTGGCAAACTAGATTCTCTGAATGTCTGCAACATTTCAAAGTAGTTTAAGATAGAGGCTAAAGGCTGACAGTTTCTTATTCTGACTTACATTCTGCCCCCTCTGCTTTTGATTCTGCATTCAGAGCTGCCATAAGAATGTCAGCACTGCAATAAATATGCATTTATGTAGCACCTTTTTTTTGAAGTTTTCTAAACACTTTACAGACAGCCCTTTATATTCACAGATCTCAAACTATTTTAAAAATCTCTGTTAGTATTGTTTCCTTTCCTTTACTTTGGGAGCAACGGGTGTGTTTCCCGGGGAGTGACTGATCCAGGAGCCAGTACTTTCAAATTAGCTAAATTAGAATTCTCCTACAAAAATTTTCTCCCAAAGACCTCAAGTGGCTCTGAGGGAAAACATGAAGTTTTTATTTCCATCTTGCAGTGTGCTGATATAGGCAGGATTAAGGAGGGCTAATAAACCTCATGTGTGACAAGAGTCAGCCCAGAAAATTCCTATCAACCAGAAACACAATAATCGTGTCTGCCCTATGGTCGGGATATTGGGAAGAAAATCCAAGAATCCTGGCTGCAGAGCTGTTGGTTGTAGGTAGATCATAGGGCTGGGGGATGTGGTAATTCTGCACTGAATCTCTCTCACAGGTCAGTTTTACTTGTGGCTTTGGAGGAGACTGAATTTACATCCTGGAGTCTACTTTTTGTGTCTGGTTTATCTGGGTTACAGTTGAATTGTCCCGGGATGTCCAGATGATAGAGCTGACTGTGTGCCTCCCAAAATATCCTCAAAACCTGGAGCACTGGGCAGGGGAGAGCAAGGACCTGCACATGGATCTGCAGGAATGGATGCTCATGGATCTGGCTGCAGTCAGGGTGAGCCTGTCCCTTTGGTGGCTGATGCTCTGCTCTCAGGCACATCCCAGGACCCACATCCTTCATTAAGGAGTCAAAATCCCCAGATAATGGAGTGTACAGGGTCATCCCTTTTTATTGATCCAATCCCTGAAACAGCCAGTGGAGGAAAAATCCTCCCTTGTCTCCCCCAGCCACATGGAAATTCCTTCATTAGACACCACTACAAAGCTACAGAAATATTCTCTTCCAGCAACATATTCCCCATAATGTTGTTATGGGAAGCACCTTAAAAGTGGCAATCAATTCTTCTTTGAAGTCATTAACAACCAAAAGCGAGTGCAGGAGTCGGCGTGAGAGGGCTGGAAACACGAGAAGATTTAAAGTGTATCTCTTACATGTGCTCCAGCAGAGAGAAGGGAAGAGATCCAATTGCTTTCCTACCCTTGGAATTTCTCTGTTGGTTTTAATAGTCTGATACCCTAATGACAAACTCCACACACACTCTGGGGTATGTTCTCAGCTTAATCCATGGGGATCCATGTCTGAAATACTCATTAACGTCAAGGAGCGTTAGGAGGAACATAAATCTTTGCTCACTAAGATGTGAATCTAGACTCTGATGTTCACCATACAGCATCAGCTGCTGACTGAAGAAAAAGAGGAATTCCAGCACCTAGAAAGTCTCCTTGAGAGTTCCTAGACTAAACAATCAGTCCAGCCAAAAAAAATCAGGGATGAAATTTCTACTCCACACTTTTGGTTCAAAACACCAGCTGTGATAGAGAGTGATGCATATCCAAGGGGCAGCCTCTGGCTCACACAGGAAGTCCATAAAATCCCTGTGAATCCCCAGCCGGCTAGACAAGCTCTCTAGTTCCACCAGAAACCCTGAAAAATAGATAAGCAGTGCATTTCTCAGTTAATTGTTGGTGCCATACAGCCCAGGAAAACATCACACTATGCACATACATAAAGAGGAATTTTGATGCCAAGAAATTAGAACTGCTCTATAACAGACTTCTGATTTGTGATTTCTTTGGCACCGAGCCTAACACAAAATCACTGTGATTTCCAACTACAAATATTTTTGGAACCACCAGACTTGGTCCCATGTGCATGTTAAATGAAATGAATGTTCAAAATCCACCATAAAACTCCAGAGGGGAGACTCCGATTAGAATATTGACATTAATCTTAGGAAGTCACTAGGAACCATTCAAGCTATGATAATAAATTGCAATAAAGAAGGAATATAAGGGGGTTTTTGCTGTCTGTTCAATAAGCAGGTGTTACTCTAATCTACACAGCACAGAAGTGAAGTGGTTGCCCTTAAATTTTCCAGTTGCATAAAATAAATAAATGACATTACCATAATATGTACAACAATCCCTCTTATAGGAGCTTAAGTGTAGCTCAGGGACTGGTGCAGATACTGAGATAACGTAATGCAGCTCCCCAGGACAAGACTGGAAAGTTTTCAAAAGCAATCCTTCTCTCAGCACTCCAGAGGCAGAGCAGGAGCCTGAGTTCACTCCCTGTTTGTGGTGAAAGCCATCCCTGGGCCACTTGCTGGTGACAGAGTCCCTGGAATTAACCCTGGGAAGTCCCAGATGTAAGGACATGGTGCTCTCATGCTGCTCCAGCAAGGGGCTGAGCTGTGCTGTTCTGACTTGCCACCTGCACTGAACTTTGATGTTATTTGGATCCAGGCTGAAGTGCTTGAATTTAAATCTCCGAAGTGTACCTTATCAGCAGTGGTTTGGTTGTCAAAATGAACAACCACTTCCAAAAACAGCTTCCTTTGACTTGCAGCAGTTAATCAGGACTTCTCAGCTCTGTCACTCAGATAATATGGATATTTAAGTTCAGTATTAAAACTTTGTGTTTAAAAGCTTTCACCACCATCTCTAAAATGGCAGTAAAACTGTGGTTCTCAGTGTACAATCTTTGCTTGCAAAATTCAGAAATAAGAATGATCAGGAGGTGATTCAAACCAAACTGAAACAAAGCAAAGCAAAGCAAAGCTTTGACTTTGATTGGAATTTTTTTATGTTTGGCGCTGTGATATTTAAGTGGTGACAGACAAAGTTTCTCGTGATCATTGGAAAACTGGACTCAAGTGGGACTAGCACATGATTCATTGTATTTTCACGAATAGGTGAGAAATGAGGTGTACAGGAATTTCCTAATTCAGTAAAGCGCTGCTTTCCAGTTCAGGCACTGACTCCCTGTGGTGAACATATTTCTTTTGTTTTGGAGAAGTCATTTTTCACACCTGGCTATTTTGTGGTGTTCACTGCATTTCTGATGCAACTCAGATTCCAGGAAGTCTGAGAGCCCCCAAAGCAAAGTCTGCTCTGCAGAGATCTGCAGCTCAGCAGCAACAGCAAGGAGTTGGAAGCAAATCCATGCTGGGCTGGATCACTGAATCTTTCAGGATTCACTCAGAGCTTGTCGGGAAACAAACTCCAATCCTGAAATGCAAAGCATCAAGACTCCTCACGAAACTTTTGTGATCATGAGTATCAAACAATTCACAGAGAACTGACCAAACTCTGCCTTTAGGGTGTTTGTGTGTCCCTGTGAGGAGTTTTCTGTGTGCAGCCTCGCAGAGCAGCAAAATTGTCCTTCCAGGTATGACACTGCTCTATTAATAGTCTATGAAGTACTAGGAGCAAATGAAAGACACTTCAGATGACTCTTGAAAAATGAATCAGTATCTGCTCTGAAATTGGACCCCAAGTATGGAATAGGATGTGTCTGTGAGAGATTATTTTGGGGCCATATGGTTTCTTACTCTGCTCCACCCTCCTTTTCAGGAAGCTAACATGTCCCAGCACCCTGTACTCACTGGAGATGGATATGGGCATCTTTTGGGAGCAGACTTTGCTGGGCTGTTAGGAATTTTGTTCTTTCCTAACAGACAACTGCTCTGCTAATGCCTCCTGACCTGTCTTTGTGGAAAACACTTCTACAGGAAGAAACCCTTATGCACCAATTCTTGCCTTCATCCTACAAATAAGTTGCTGGCTTTTCTCTTCACCACTCTGCTTTTATCTGCTGTGTGTCCTGTCTGGCACATCTCTCATGCTGACTGCTGGTGGGACAAGCCTGTGATTTGTCCCAAGCAAACACATGTGCACAGTTTCCACCATTGTGTGGTCTCCTGTTCTGAACTTACCTGTGGGTGTTTACTTTGGTGGCATGACCTGGTATTTTGTAGCTCTGTATCCTTTTTTTCCCCTCCTTCCTTGATATTTTGTTCCCCTCAGCCACGATAACTCTTCGTCAGAAGCTGCTGCATTTCTGCTTTGATCATATAGAATGTACTGTATAGCCTCGGGTAACACAGTGCTGCTTAATACAGATGAAATAGCTACAAACCCTCTTAGAAGTGGGCTTTAAAAAGGGATACCAGTGAAATCAGATCCCTCTAGCTGGACAGCAGTCTGATAGCAGAACAAGGGCTGTTGTGGTATTTGGCAGCCAGACAGTCTTTATTGTTATTAGATGAAACAAAGCTTGTGATCTTTAGTCCTTGACCTTCAGTGCAGCAGCACACTCTTAATCAGACCTTAATTTAACACCTAACATGGGCACAGAAAGGCCTGGCCATGGGCTGCTGGTTTAATTACATATAGCTGATATCATCCAAACCAATTTAACCTCATTGCTGTGTGCTGGGCACGGGATGGGAATCGCCCTTCAGACACAGCACAAAGCAGCTCCCAACAGAAACAAACAGCAATAAGCTGCTCAAAGTTTTGTGTGTTCACTTAAAAAAGAAATAATTGCTCCTCTGGATACTTTGCAGGTGATGTTACAACCTTTTCAGGAAGGGCTGGAATCAGCATGATTTACTAAATCTGTTTGCCCTTTATGCTTTTCCTCTGGCATTTTAGGTATTTCTAATATTTAAAGATCAAGCCTGCTGCTGATGGGATTCTCCCATGAACATTCATGGGATCTGTTGCTGTGCAGTAGCATCTGTGAGCTGGGTACGAAGTAATATTTATGTGTTTCATGATAAGATTTTCACATTTTGCTGCTGCTTTGTGCTCAGTTCTTCACAAGCTGACACAATATTTATTTTTGACATTTAAATCTGAACAGTCATATTTTTACATGTTTTGACACAAAATTTGGTCTCTTTCTGAGTTAGTCTGGAAATCTGAACACATTCAAAGTCTTCTTTCAGAAACAGGATTGTTTTGATTAATCAGATTTCACTCCGATTTTTTTTTTACCAAAACCACCATCAGCAAACCAAATGCACAACAAACATTGTAAACAGTCTGCAGCTTTTTAGTGAAATCCCAAATTTACCATGAAATCCCAGTAAAATACACAAAGATTGTTGTGAGCATCACAGGTTTGCTTGAAAGAGATTGCCTTGGGTTTGCAAGAAGTGGATGGCAACCTCTGGTAGAGCACTTAAACAAAAACAGTAATGAATAAAAGTAATGCAAGATATTAATGAGCAGCAAGAGCTTGGTCTCTGGGATGTAGAAGACAGAGGTTCCACTGTCAGTGTTTGTATCTGGCTCGCTTGAATCATGTTGCTTCATTCTACAGATGGTCTCTGATAGCCCTTAATGCAGTTGGGCAAGAAATTAACATTCTGTGTGGTCTGTCCTACCTGTCTGAAGAGGTCACCTCTCCCGTGGCAGGGCTGGAAGGACAGGACAGGCGCCAGAGCATTGGCCACCCGTGTCCCCATGGTGCCTGCTTTGCTGCTGGAGGTGGATCTGCACTGGGACACTGGGATGGAACAGGCAGGCACTGGGATGATCATGTTCTGTCCATGGAAAGATGAGTGTGGATTGCCTGACACTCTCAGTAGGAAGTTTCTTACTTTCACTCTGCACAGACATAAAGGACTTCTCAAGATGTAAGGATCAAGCCCCAAGATTTCAGGCTGAAAGGAATTTAAAATCAAAATTATCTCAAAGCTTCCAGAGGAAGTTCTGAATAAAAATTCTTCTGTTGCCGAGAAAAGCAGGACCTTGCCCATGGAAATGCTTTTGTGCTTGAAAGGCCAGATCACACAACATCTTCTCTGGTGCTTCCAGGGGCTGGTTGAATGTGTGTTCCAGCGAGTACGTGTTGATCCCCACCATCCCAGCTTTGGAAGGGGACAGGCCTTTGTGTGTTCAGTTGTCAGTTTGGTTTCTGCATGGTGACTGCTGTGTGGTCATGTTCTGCTTCACTTTGCACAAACTTTCCATTGTAGCCCCCTCACACTGACTGAGCTTTGACTGAGACAAAAGAAGGACTCGTCAGAGTGTCAGAGCCATGGTGGGGCAGGGTTTAATCTCCAGCTGATGCTGTACTTATACAAAATCAATATGAACAGCAGGTTGTCACTGGTACTGGAAAGAGAATCTCTATGACAGGCTTAGGCTTTTTTAAAAACTATTTCAGTTTATCTTGTGCAGTTCTTTTGTATATGTAATTCTTTCTGTTGCGGGGTCTGCTGAAATGTTCCCAGGCCTGGCTGGAGGATCAGAGTTACTTTAAAACCTGAATAAACAGTTGTACGCCCTGGTAGCTTCAGATCCAGTAGCCAGAACAAATGACATTTTGCATGAATCCTTCCAAGTGAATTGCCCTGTGACCACTGGTAAAGCTTTTCAGTTTTTGACTCATGATATAGAACACTGTTAAAGCTTTTCTTGAAGAGCTCTGAAATGCCCTTCTTTCACCACCCTGATTGTTTCCCCAGTCCGTGCAGTTAGCTGGGAGCCCAGTATGGTTTCACTACTCCTGTGAGTTATGTTTTGACTTGGGGTTTGGACTTTTTTGTGATTGAATGTTTTTACAGGGCTCCCTGTGACCTCATGCAAGGGCAATCGCTGTGTTGATTTGCAGGAATGTAGATGGGTCTGCAGAAATGTCAGGGTCTCCCATTAAGATGTTTCTTTCACCTCAGCAGGGGGACTGGGTTACTGGAGTGCTGTTACTGCGATGCCCTGCAGTCAGTAACACAGCACGAGAGCACAATTGCCCTGATGTATTCCAGCAGCGTGGTGTTAATGTGCCATTGCTTCTCGGGATTTCAGCACCAAGGCATCACTTCTGGGGATTACAATAACACGGGCAAGTGGGCTTCTGCTTTAGGAAAACGGCGTCAGTCCCTGCAGCCGGGCTGTGCACTGGGGTACTGGGAGGCAGCCAGCCCTTTCCCCATTGTGCCTGGATACAGGACCTGTCACCAAAATCCTGGATGCAGGACATGTTACCAAAGTCCTGGATGCAGGAATTTCTATCAAAGTCCTGGATGCAGGAATTTCTGTCAAAGTCCTGGATGCAGGATGTGCTATCAAAGTCCTGGATGCAGGACATGCTATCAAAGTCCTGGATGCAGGAATTTCTATCAAAGTCCTGGATGCAGGACGTGCTATCGAAGTCCTTCATGCAGGACACACTTTCAGAGTCCTGCAGAGCCTTTTTCACCTTTTCACTGCCAGGACTGGATCCGAGCTCAGTGGAAGTCAGTGGCACACTTCCATCCATCTGGATGAAGCTGGGTCAGTGCTGCATTTCCCTCTTCCACAGTGCCTAAACATTTGCATTTACATTCCCAGAGTGCAGTAAATGTTCTATAAGTGCACTCATATATGTGCAGTGCAATGTGGGTGCACTCACAGAACGTTTTAACTACAGTTCTCTCATTGTTGGCATTTGTCTGCACCATCTGATGAGTATTTGCTCTACAAAGGCACTAAAAGGGCAATTATATTTTTCAGAAAGTCTTAGAAGTTCTCTTTATGGGCAGGTATCTGTCATGCTGGGGATTGAACTCTTGCAAAGAAAGCAAAGTTTCAGCTTTCTTGATAAAGAAAAGCAACACACCTTGTTCACGTTTTTCCTGATATTTTTGTGATTCTTATCATGCTTTGTGTTCTTAGGTGTGGAGTCCCAATGCTGGATGATTAGAGAATCTTAGCTTGTGAGAAACTCAAAACAGGAGTTTTTGAGCCTTCATTATTGTAGAGAAAAGCTTGGGAAAAAAATGCATCTGGAAAAAAAAAATACCAGAATGCCAAAAAAAATGAACATAGAGACTAATAACATAGAGACTAATTTAGTGCAAGGTTCTCACTGAAAACTGCTGCTTATTAAGCAAAATAAAAATATTTTTAATTTTATTGCCTTAAGCATGCCTAATCCAACATCAAAATGTTTTTGCTTATAATACTTTTTCCATGTCACAAATATCACATTCTACAAGGAAACATAGTAAGGTAAATTGTCATCAGGAGTAAATTTGATACAAAATTAAATATTAGCCTTATTCAGAGGTACTTGTATATCCATGTGGGTGTGTGGGTGTCAGCTTGTGTCCATGTTGTCTTATTTTGAGTTAATACTGGTATTTTCATGTCTGATTCATGATTTTTGAATGCTTGAGCTTGGCAGCACTAAACATCTGCCTTAATTGTGGGTACTAAGCTTCTTTGAAATTCTCACCTAAATTTAAAATTTCAGCCATAAAAAAAAAAAAATAATCCTGGACCAGCCAAGCCACTTGCCAAATGCTGGGCTATAAATTACAGCCATTTATTTTTATTACAGAGTTATACAGTAAAAAAATAAACCCCAAACACCTAAACCCACAAATCTAATTACACCAAATGTGCTCCTCGTCCAAAGCCGAGCTCTGAGCTCAGCCTCAGCCCCAGATGGGCCGAATGGTTTAGCTGCAAACTAAACTTCTGTAAAAACAGAAGCTGAAATAGCAACACAACAGTAATGCTGTATTAGCCCTCTAGGGAAATATCTAAATAAGCAGTAAAAGTAATGAAATAGCATTTATAGCCTTTGTGTCATAAATATATTATTTGTAAATAAAAGCAAAGCAGGTTTGCTGTGGTAAATTGGCACAGCTCTGCTCCCAGTCCTGCTCCCAGTTCTGATTCCAGTTCTGCTCCAGTTCTGCTCCAGTTCAGCTCCAGTTCTGATCCAACTCTGCTCCCAGTCCTGCTCCCAGTTCTGCTCCAGTCCTGCTCCCAGTTCTGCTCCAGTTCTGCTCCAGTTCTGCTCCAGTTCTGTTCCCAGTTCTGATCCTAGCTCTGCTCCAGTTCTGTTCCCATTTCTGATCCCAGTTCTGCTCCAGCTCTGCTCCCAGTTCTCCTCCCAGCTCTGCAGGGCAACCCCTGGGATCCATCCAGACTGGGAATGAAGGGATGAAGAGCAACCCTGAGTGCTGGGCTCATCCCTCAGTGTGGGCAGCAGGTGAGGGGGGATTCTGCCCTCACTGGGGATCCAGGGGGGATTCCCACCTGGAGCATCCAGCTCTGCACCCCAGCACAGGGAAGAACCTGCTGGAGGAGGCTGGCCACAAAAATGCTCTGAGAGCTGAAAAACTTTGGTTATGAGGAAAGGCTGATGGAGCTGGGGTTTTTCAACCTTGAGAAGACTCCAAGGAGACCCAATCACAGCCTTTTGGTACTTAAAGGGGTCTTGGAATAATGTAGGGGTAAAACCCTCTAGCAGGTCCTGTTGTGACCATGCAACACAAGGAGTGCTTTGTCTTCAGCGTGCTTGAGGGCAGGGAGAAGGGATTTGACTTTCCTAGCACAGGAGGATGGAGCTGTGCACGTTTGCATGTGCATTGCAATTTCCTGTTAAATGTCCCTACACTTCGAAAAGTTTAGCCCAAGAAGTTACATTTTAAAAAATCAATTGTTATCAAATTTATACTCAGTGTGTGAATCCTGTTCCAGGGGGCCTTTCGGAGGTGGTCATCTCCATGCATTTGCTTATTTTGGTTCATAATGTGAGGCAGGAGTTGTGTTTTGTTTACTGGCTATACCTGGCATAGCCACAGGCTTAGTTTGCAAGAGAGAGAGAAAAAAAAAGTGGAGGCATGGAGGCATTAATTGTTCATTACAAAGAGCAAAAAATTGGAACTAATCATGGCCCAGCACTGCTGCTAATGCACTTGAAACCTCCCTCCACCCCCCAAACCATATGGGGGTTTAAAATGTAAATACAATTTGTAATTGAGAGCAGCATTTTATTACTTGCTTTTAAGAGGCACAGGACGCCTGTAACCCTCAATATGAAATTTCCGCTGGCTAGAAATAAATTCAGCTCCGTGTTTTGCTTTTATTCCCACTGGGCGCCCGCCTGGGAAAGGTAAGGGCCAGTCTGCAAGAGCTCAGGCTCTCACTCAACACCCAGGGAGAAGTGGCTGGGAGCTGTGGTTTCCAGTCACTGCTGCCTTCCTCACGCTGCACACTGGAGGCAAAAGCAAACACGCTGCAGAATAAATCCTGTGAGATGCTGAGAGCTGCCCAGCTACCACAGCCTGGGCTGGACTCAGTGGGAGCTGCAGGCACACAGCCCTTCCCTGGATTTGTTCCTTTCCAGGGCTGCTAAAAACAGCTTTCACTGCTGGCTGCAGTTATTTCCCTGTGAGCCTTGCAGCAGCACCCCAGAAATGAGGCTGTGGGCTCAGGGTCTGTGCTATTGAGTGCTGCACTGCTGTGGAACAGCTCCTGGCACAGGGAGAGGCAGATGTGAGTGCAAGGCAAGTGACAAGAAAAAATACACAGGAAAAGGATGTGGGGCATTTTTCTTCTTCTGTGATATGGGAGACGTCACAAGGATATATGATTTATAGTTAGATCCTTTAGGGAACCAAACACTCAGGCTGTATTTGACTTAAATTAACCATAGCAGGATTCCACTTCAAACTTTCAGGATTTTAGCAGGTTTGGGGATGCGAAGTTCTTATATGCAGATGAAGGGTTTAGAATGGCAGCACTAAAGATGTTACTCGTGGGCACCTCTGTCAGCCTGGAAATAATCCCCTCACACTTCCTGTCTTCCCTCCCTTTTCTGTCAGCTCTAGCTCTGGGAAGCAGCCTGAAAAGAGATCCTCATAAACAGCACAATAATCCTGCCCTGCAGCTCCTGCAGGACATTGGCAGGGGAAGGAGGAAAGGAACTTAATCACATTTGGCTGGAAGGACTGGTGGCCTTCACCTGTGCTGAAGTCAGGAATGTCTAGAAAATTAAAGTGCAGTGAGGGTACAGGGATTCAAAGAATGATGGGGGAAAACCTCTGGATTTTAGATAAGCCATTACACCAGCTCATGTGCTGGTTGCTCATGTGTAAAAAAAGGACAGTTCAGCGCAAAGTGGACAGTTCCAGGAGAACTGTAGGGGAAGGTTTTGGAAGCTATCCAACCATGGGTGTTCCTGGGCAGAAGAATTCACATCTCTGACAGATTTATAGGGCTTATATTTCAAGAAGGGGAATCATGACCCACAGTTCTAGGAAAAATAAAGAAAATAATCAAAATGAAACTGAAAGTGAAATATGTACTCCTGTGAATGGACTAGGCTGCAATCTTGCAAGTTTTTGGGACCTTGTGAGGTGCCTCGTTCCTTCTAGGGTTTAACTCTCACATATTCTCTGAGAAATCAGGGAAGTATTAATTGTAAGAGTAGAAAGGAAGGCAGCCATGCCAGTGCCTGCCACTTCAGTGAATACAAACTCATTCTGCTACTTCAAGACTTCTCGGCTGAATTAATGTGTAGGACATAATAACAGACATGCTGAGAGTGAAATATTCCCTCTCTCATTAGAAACCACTTCTGTTCTTGTTGAGCTGTATCCTCCCACCTTCATCTGCTCTGGGTTCTATCCAACATTATTTACAATAATTGTATCCACCTTCGCTGTTGGATTTCTCAAAGGAATTGTGGCTAAGAGGGATAAAAGATGTCTACACACTCAGTGGCTTTTTCCTCAAACAAATCAGGAAGTCAAGCATGGTTGACAATGAGAAAGAGCTACTTGAAGAGCTCTGGGGTGTATTTTTTTAACCACTTAACGTTGCAGGACACCTCGACATCCTATCTTACACACGAGGAACTAAAATTGTACATTCTGTCAAGTAGATAAGTGAGTTGATTAAAAAATCCCTGAGTATCCAAGAGCTCCTGCTGAAATCTCAGGATACATAACACATTCCTTGACCTAAAGACTGGAGTAAGGTAATGTAGGAGTAATGTACCCAAAGTTTGTCCTTTCTTCCATGATCTGTCAGCCTGCTGGTAAGAACCAAGCAACAAGTGAGGAGTGATGACTGGATTTGCTAAAGGTACTTTTTTGCACCTCTATTAGCCTTGAATATTTGTCTGTTTTCTTCTATTAAAAAATCAAATTATGAATACCAAAAGGAGGATGACATGCAACTGATGCCTCGTGCACAGAAACTCTTTGCTTGTCACACTGATAAACACCAAAATGCAAATGACCTCTCTCTCCTCACTAACCCACATTTATCCACATGGGTTTCTGCACAAGTGCACAGCTACAGTGGCTAAATGAGTGAAGAGGGCTTGGTCATATACAAACACATGAAAGAAGAGATAAAAATAGGATTTAAACAGATTGTACATTTACCTGCCTCACTGAAGTGGGCACTCAGCAGGCAAAAGAGTGTCTGGCTTAATGAGGTTAATGAAAATTGGATTTCCTTCTGCCTGGCATATTTAAGAACCTTAGGTTAGGAGTTCACAGCAGACTTGCCTGTGGGACTTTGTTTTTTTCTGTGCTCTCAACAACTACTGCATAGATGTGATCTGTGAGTTCTGAACAGCATCCTTATGTCTGAAGGTGATCACAGAGGATTTCCTGGGTGATTTTGCATTTTTCTTTTCAATACAGAATGAGTTCAGTGCCTGTCATTGATGAGGGAGAATTACTCACTCATTTTGAAATAAGGAAAAACTAGAAAAAGGTGGCAATTGTTTAATTCTATCTTCTGAGGAGCTGGTTCCATTTTTTGCTCCCTGTGGGAAGTTGTGGTGGCCCTGCCTCTGCAGACATTGCTGTTACCTGTATTCCAGTTGGTGGTAGAATATCCGTATCATGAATAACTGTGATTCATGATAAACATCTTCCTGTTCTGTTTCCAAATATTTTTCCTTTCCCAAAGGACATTTTCCTCAGTGCATTGCCATTTTTTCAGTGAGGAGGTGCACAATGTCCACCCACAGCTGGGCTGAGCAGTACCATGGAAGTGCCTTTCCCAAATTATTTAGAGGACAGAGAGAGTGCTCAGTGTCCCTGCTTTGCAAGGCCCTGGCTCCAGCTGGCCCTGCACCCTGGGCTCTGGTGAGGGAAAGAAGCCAACAGCACTTCTGTCCTGAATTTTTTTCCTCAGCAAGGAGCAGTTTCCATCCCTGCAGAGGGACAGCAGATGCTTTGTGGAGCAGTGGCACCACAACCTGCAACCCACTAGGGAAGGATGTGCCTTGTTCCGTTTGCTGCTCCTCCTTTCAGGGGAGATTTTGCCTTCTAGAAGCCTTGGTTTTGACTTTTACTGAAAGGTACAAGGTGGGGTAAGTTTGTTTCTTACTTAAGTTCCACCCTCAGTGCATCCAGATCATTTCAGTTTTGTCTGTTCTCATGTTCTGGGCTTTAGGGAGTCTCTGTCTGGCCAGGATGTTGGATTCATGGCTCAGATTGCTTTTAAACTAAAAAGCTCAAGTTAAAAGTATTTCCTTCACAGACAAGGGAGGAAGACTAGTTCCTCAAGGAGTAATTCAGACCACCTGAGAGGCAATTATTTCAATTTATCATTATTTTTCAAACCTTGTGTCCTCTAAAACACATCTTTTGGGGTGTGGACTCCTGCTTTTGGGATACTTGTATGGACTAAATGGGAATATGCCAATGTGTCTGAGTGTGGCATTTGCATTTCCTCCTGTTTGAGTGACTGTAGTGTGTATTTTCAAACTACCAGGGGATTTTGTGTTGCATTTCTGAGTACATTGAGGTTGGCTCACATGCATACATAACTAATGTCTGTGTTTTGAAGTGCCAGGAATGTAAAATGGGTTAGAAGAGAGCTAAGTCGAGCAGCAGGTCGAGACATGTCACAACAGGGTAATCCATCCAACAGAACGAGGATAGCTTGGGGGGTCCTAAGTTAAAAGAACCTGATTAGTCTCAGCTCAGAGTCGGGATTAGCACAGATAGCAAAGCAGGAGCAAAGACATTCAGGCACGGCTTAGGCTGTCAGATCTGAAAGTTCCCCCCACAGCCACCAAAGTGGCAGCAAGTCCCCAGTGAGGCAGTGTGAGGGTTGAAGGGGCTGAAGCACCTCGTGAATTTGTCTGTCTGTTTTCAGAAGACTTTTAGAGGAGGTGCCCAGCTCGTGTCAGAGCTGGTCACTGTCAGGGTCCCACCCAGAGGTCCTTGACTGGCAGGACGTGCTGTCACCCCCTGTGACAGCTGAGCCTGCACTGCCAGGAAATCCCCCATCCTGCACAATTCACCTGCAGCTCCTGCACTGCAGAGGACCCACAGCTTCCAGCCCTATGGACAAGCTGATCTTCAAAGCTCCCTCCCCATCCAAACCATTCCATGACTCTGTGAATGCCACCAAGGGTCCAGATTCTGCCTCAGTCTCATGATGGTCAGTCCCAAATAATCTCACTTTTTCTAAGAGCTGACAGTGGGTTTATGCTGTTGTTTGAGAGGTCAGAATATTGTACCTTTCTTATGTGCTGTGCTGCTTTTCACAGTTCCGAGCCAGGTTTAGGTGTGTGGGTTGTTTCATTAGCACAAACAGGGCAGTTTGTTACTGGGCCATGTCATGATTCCCCCATAACCATTTTTTAGAAAAGCATCTAAGGATTGAATTAGGAACTTGTGACATTTACAAAGAGTTGTTAAATGCCTTTGTGGCTCCTGGATTTACAGCTCCTGTGCTGGGAGGATATTACCATGTTCTATGTTCAACATCTGCAAAGCAATGCCAAGCTACTATACCCATAATTTCCAAAGTCACTATTTCAGCTGGCATTTTCCACTGCACTTAAATTCTTGAATTGCCCCTCATTTGGCAGTCCTTTTTCTAGTGCTCTTATGGATGGTGCAGCCTTAAATCTGTGCTGTACTCTGAGGTGGCACTGCTGCCTGTGCTCTATTCCACTCTGTGTGTGTATGTTGTAACCTGCAATGGAGCATCACTGGCTCCAAATCTCAGTGTGATGTGAACCAACATACTCTGAGGCTCATCTGCAATTATATCCCAAACATGGCATGAATTTTGCCACTGGGACAATATTCAGATATTATTTTCTGAAAAAAAAAATGGATTTTGCTATGCTGAATTTTTTTCAAAGGAGGTAGAACCCTACATAGTTAGATTTGGGGTGAAGAGTTCCAATTGCTCACCCCAAAATTTTAGGAAGCTCCATGCCACATTCTATACTTTTGCAGAAATTACTCATGTATGTTGGCACAGACAGAAATTCCAAATGCAGCAGATTAATTTAGAAAATAAGATCTCATCCTTACTGAAAATGGCATAGTAGACCCCATCATAAATAAATAAAAGATAGAAACATTCAGGTAAAATTTCTGATAGGGAGAACCATTTGTTGAGTGGAGGGCTTGTTTCTTCATTGTTTGGAAGTTTTAAGTGAATGTAGTTTTAAGTGAGGTGAATGTAATTCCTTTCTGTGGGGATACCTGGCCACAATGCTGGCAGATGTCTAAACCTCACCTGCTTTCCCAGAGCTCTTTAGTTTCCCTTTAACCTCCCTCCACTCCTGACTTCTGCTTTGCTAAACCCGAACATCTCAGCAGGGTTTCTGGCTGCCAGGAGGAACCGGCTTTGTCAGCAGAAACTAATTACATTCTCATCAAATCCCGTCTTGCAGCAATAATGTTGTGATCTGTCCCACTGCTTCCAAGGCCTCCCAAACAGCTCATGTGGAGATGCCACCCCTGGAATGAGCAGCAGCACGAGGTGGGAATGCAGGACGTGAGGATGAGACCACTGACCACCCTGGCTCAGGGTCACTGGGGGCTGAATTCTGTCCCTGGGGAAACCATGGCTTCAAATGGCTTGGTCAACACCATCAACATAAGATGATATTAATAATAAACACAACAGAAATGTTTAAAAATATGTTCTAGCTCAACCAGAAGAATTGGGCTTCAAACTGATATATAAAATGCTATGGCCTGTGTTAGAGAGCAGAAGAGGCTAGAGATGGCTTTTTGGGTGGATTTGTCTGTAAAACTCTAGTGCAAAGTACAGTGGGTTTAATTATAATCCATCAGCTCAATTATTTTGGCTACTGTTGGGTCTCCTGCTTTGGTTGTGCTGGATGGATCCACCACCAGAACAATCCATTTTCACCTGTTGTTGCCCAAGGTTTTCATAAATGAGGCTCATGTCTGCTTTTTTCACTGAGGATCTGGGCACTGAGGATAAAGTAGCCAGGGGAAAAAAAATAAAGAATTAATGCAAAGGGCTGGGATTTTGCTGCCTTGTACTCTAGCCTTGCCTGGGACAGACTTCCCATTTGGCCTATAGATGCAATTTTGTGTTTCTTCTCCCTCTCTGTAGAACAAGGAAGGAATAACAGTGTGTTTCAACCTTGTGGGTGTGTTGGGAAGACAGATTCAGCCTTGGTTTTGAAATACACATCTACTGTGGTAATTAGAACAATACAATAGCAAATAAAAACAGGAAGAAGAAAAGTACCTGAGCCACAAAAGGATTTGTTTGATGTGCAGCAAATGAGATATGGGACCACAGACTACGTGAAGAAGTTAAGAAAATATTGAACAGCTGCTTTGCTACACAGTTCTACAAAATGAAATGACATCCTGCAGGAAAAACAGTTCAGGCTCCTTTGCTGCCCAGGAGGCCAGAGCTAAGGTTGCAGGGCTGGAACAGTGTTGTCATTTCCTTACTCCCAGGAGCTGCATTTTCCAACTTGATGTCTCTCCTAATGTAATTGCTCTTTATGTGATGATTTTTTAGAGCCTGATTCTTGCTGCAGTACATCAGGAGGAGCCCCCAGCAAATCCAACCAAGTGATCTCGGTGCAAAAATTTTGGGAGCCTCAGCAGAACCAGGCATGCTCAGCCTGTAACCTCCAAATTCTGCAACAAATGCCCCATGCTGGAATGGCAAGTAGGTATCAGATGAAAACACAAAACAATGACAACAGTGCATTTCTCAGTAGCCACATCATATTATGTCATTGATGTCAGGTTGAGTTATATTAGTCTGCTTTTCATTATGTTGTGTTATGCCTTTTGACATAATGCAACACACTGTAAGTAACATAAAGTGACCTCCAAGTATAAAAGAGTACACAGTTTTTGTCAGATTAGATAGTGGCCATGAATTCTCAGAGAGGGAGGGGTAGCTCAGAGAAGGGGATTTGCACTCAGTGTCCTGAACAACAAATGCACAGAACTTAATTAACAGTTACAGCAGCCCTGGCTGTTTCCAAAACGGTTTTTGTGTCTCTGCTCGACAGAGAGAGGAGATTCACGGTGGGATTCGCACTGTTTAATTTATATAAAATTCTGCAGGGGTATCTGTAACAGCTCCTTTTCTATACCTGTGCTGCAGGAGCTCCATACATGGGGAACATAAGACTTATTTCCCTGAAATTTGCCTTGTTGCCAGGCTCCAAAATACAGCATTGAGATCAGACTTCCTGAGCAGCACAGGGTAACCTGTCCTCTCTATGAAGAATTTAATCAGCTGCTGAGAGAACAACTGTGCAGAGAAAGGAAAAGGGCATCATCATGCCTCTGAAAAGAACAGGAGCTCCTGATAAATTTAAGGTGATTAAGGAATAGTGGGTGGTTCGAGGCAAGTTGCTCATTTTCTCTGGAGGGCTTGAAATCCACCTTAGCTTGGTAGTTCTGCCTGGTGGCTTTGCTGGAATTAATGGTGTTCTCCCTTTAGTGCCTTGATTTACATTCCTGACCCAGAGTTTGCTCAGCTCCAGGACTTGTCCAGAAAGAGGAGTCCTTTGGGGTGAAGGCTGGAATGCAGCTCTCCTAAAGGTCAGGGGATTGTTTCCACTTACAGGCAGGATGTTCCCAAACCTGATGAACTGCCACGTGTCTTCTTTTGAAGGCATCCACCCAAAGGCAGGCCAGGAGATTCTCTGTGGGCAGGAACAGAGTCATGTTGTGGTGCAAAGTCAGTAAAAATACACGAAACTTGTCCTGCAATAGTCCCAAATCTCACAGAGGTTCTTATTATACATTTCTTATGTAGTATATTCAGCATTAGTGGATTTTTTTTCTGGCTGGAAAAAAGGGCCACATTCCATTTAGCACTGTGTCTGGCATCCCATGTCCCCACAAGGATTGTCCCCAAGACCTGACATCTGCCTTTTTAGATGCTGAATGTTGGACAGATCAGAAACATTCTCATGATCAGTCTCAAAAACGGAAATTGCAAAGGCACCCGAATACGTTTGATGTGGGCTTCCTGAGCAGTAATAGATGTGGAATCTCACTCTAAAAGGTCCTTTAAGATTAAAATTTGACATTAATAATAGGAATAAAGTGTAACATTTTGTGTGAAAACAGTGCACAGGTGAGCACAGGAAACCAGAATCCAGTGTGTCACATGCATTTCCTTTATCATTTTCCTATCTATAAATGGAGCCTAAATTATTATCTACTTAATTTCCGGGTACACAACATTCCTTTAAGGTGTGTATGGGATGCTGCCCTTGTTCATTAGGCCATTAAATATCAGAGAAGGAGCAGCTGCCTCTCCTGAGCAGTGAGCAATAAACCAGCTCTGCTCTCCATCCTGCCAAGAGACCTGTGCAATCAGACCCCTGTGACACCGACACCCACCGTGCTCTGCAGGACTGCACAGCTCTACCTTGAAGTGTCATTTCGTGGCATCAGAGAGTCCAGAATTAAACGTGAAACATTCTGCTAATCCTTGTTAAGTTGACAAAGGAAGCTGTTACCCTGAACTTGATCAGCTCCTAAAGAAAACTGTTCCCCTTGCTAGGACGTCAGAATGTGCTCGTGGCCAGACACAGAGACTCAGCTCTGGAAAATCTCACTGAGATTTGCAGCCAGGCTGCATCTCAGGAGACTTCCTATTATTATTTTCTTCACTAATAAATCATTATGTTGTCTCCTTCACAGCACAGAGAGTTCAAATAAACCTGTCCCTGTGACAAGCTGATTCTCTGAAGGAGTGTCCTGTTCTGTTGAGTCATGTGAGAGGAAAATACAAAGAAGTAGAAAGACAGATCAAAAACGGGTAGCAAAAAGGGCCCTGGGGGCAGACTTAAGTTTGTTATTTAATATTTCAGGTAAAATATTCACTTAGAATAAATTTTTTTTTTGGGTTTTTTTTTTTTTTTTTTTTTTTCCAAATGAAATTGCTTTCTGAATCAGCCAGCTCTCTAATTACCAGATTGAATGATTGAAATTTTTAGGGCAATTAAATTCAAGCCTTTCTTTTTCAGTCCTTGTGTTATTCTCCCCTTCTCTCCCTCCCCTCTCCAGTCTGGAGCCTTTCTATAATTTGGAGGCAGTTGCAGAAGCAAGCAGACCTTTAAAGCCAAGATGTATGTCTCCTTTAATTCCTCTGAGGATTTGTTTCACAGACTAAGCAGAGAGGGTTCTGGTCTCCCAGGACATGTGCATTACAAACACACAGCATCGTGTGGGTTTTATCCCAATGTGTCACATCCTTTAAAAACAGCTTGGAAGGGTTCATTTAATATAGAAATCCTGTGAAAAGATAGAGATCAGTGCAGAAAGTACAGGCACTATTGGAAAATGCTTGCAGATCAAGCTACAAGACTAAGGAGCAAATTGGTAATAATAATAATGATTGATGGTATACTAGATAAGAGAAAACAAAACTCTCAACAAAACAATACCAAGGTCTGTTAACAGAACTGCTGGGACAAAACCATGAAATGGCTGGGTGAAAGGATAAGGATTCTTCCAAGAAAGGACACAAAATTCACAGGTGGAATCCCAGCCCAGTGAACTCAGTGACAAAGTTGCTGCTCATTTGTCTGCGTTGCTGGGATTCAGGCTCTGATCCAGAACCAGTAACCATATCCTCACATGAAGGTTTGTGAGCTGTTTTGTAGATCTCAGTGGGATTATTCCTCCCCAAAAGTTAAGTGAATGCTTAACAGCTTTGATGAATCAGGATCTAACCCAGTGAAGATGATACATCTTTATCACAATGAGCCTTGGAAATTGTGTATGTTTTTCCTCAGAAACCTCACTCTCTGTTTTTCAGGTTTCCAGAGCCAGCCTAGGACACAAACCTGGGGCTGCTCTCCAGCAGGTGCTCAGAGGCAGAGGGGCTGAGGGATTTGTTTTCATGCTCTGGTACACTGGGGATTGGTATAATGTCACCAAGTCAGAACGATGAACACCAGGCTAACTTCCAACACCCATCCACGGCAATTTCACTAAAGCCAGATGAGCTGTGTTATGCCTGTTTATTACTTAATTATCCCTGTAGGTGTTTGAGGTACCCCACAACAGCTCAAGCAGTCCTTGCCCTGAAGAGCACACAGTCAGATCTAAGATTAGAGATGACAGCACTGCAAGGGGCTGGAACTGGAAGGAAGAACAAGGTCCTTGTTCAACCAGAAACTGAAATGCACATCTGTCTCAAAGTTCAGTTAACTGGTTAAGCACTGCTGTGACTCAGTGTTGGGGTGACCGATGGAGAGGAGAATTTCAGATGCAGGTTCCTGAAAAACCTACTGTTTCTACTGAATTTAATGCTCTGATATTCCTGTACAAATACTCTGAGAGACACAGACCAGACCTTTAGGAACCATGATTTCATGTCAGTGGAATTGTGGCATTTCATACTGGTTAATGTTTTGGCCCATTGCAGTCATTCCAGTGGGATGGAATGTGATTTAATGTCCGTGAGCATTCCCTGGGAGGCACAGCCCTGGTGGCTCCTACGCTGCCTCCTGTTTCCTCCTGCTCCCACACATCTCTTTTTCCATGCCTTGAAGTCCATGGCTCTTCACCACTTTGCAGTATCTTGGGATACGGCCCCAGACTTGTCCATAGATCCAGGGAAGAGACCCCTGATCTGAGCCACCTTATTGCCATCTGCAATAAAGCTGTGCTTTCCCACTCCAGGTATAGATGCACCCCTGCAGAGCCTCAGACACTTTGCTGGAGCTCTGAATGCCTGCACCAGGCTCTGGGGCTACTGAAGTGGCCAGGATTTATTGCTGGTTTCACCAGCGTTTTCTCAAGGACTGTGTTTCCCTTCCTGCTTTTTCAGGATGCCATGTCCACTTAAAATCTCCCAGTGCATGCCCTGTGTTCATTATTTAGCAGTGCATGGGAAAACCCCTTCAGCTCCAGCTTGCTGTGAGTGCTGTACAATTGTGTCCCAACTGCCTCCTCTACTTATCTGCTGCATTATTTCTGTGAAAGCAAAAGCTGTGCATGGAACAGATGCTTGGAATGGTATTGGGATCCAATTACTGCACTTTTCCAACCTTACATCTATTGTCTAAACTTGGAGCAGGCATATTTTTATTCCTTGGTGACACTATATAAAGGGACAATTGGCATTGTGTTTGCTGGCTGGCTGGCTGGCAGAGAAGGGGTGGAAGGAGCAGCAGCACCATGGTAGGTTTTATCCTTCCCCATGTCTGTTTATCTCTGTGTTTCTTTCTGACTCGAATGATTCAAACAGAGCAGGAATTATCACACTGCATCCCATGAAATCTCACCTTAGGGTCACATCCAGAATGCAGATATTCCCTACAGTGTGAGCTGGGAACTCCCAAGGACTCCTCTGCATGAATTTAACAAACAAGGAGGGAGAGAACGTAGATGAATGTGCAGAAAGGAAAGCTGGTGCAGCTTTGTCCCACATTCACACACCTGGCACGGCTGGTGTGAGACAGAATTAAAATCTGCTGTGGTGTGATGGGTTCTGAGGGAAAGGCACAGCTCTGGAGTTGTGGTTGTGTTGCTCTTGTGACTGTGGGGAGCGGTTGGAAGCACTGTGGAAATTTCTGTGTCTTGTCTCTGCCCGTTGGCTTTTAGCTCTGGGACTCCACCAGCCACCTCACTGGATGTGGTTCCAAGGAGCAAAGAACTCCTGCCTAAGGAACCGTGGGCAGATTGGGCAGATCTTTGTCTCCTGCAAATTCAGAGGAATGACTACAACAATATTAGAAAAAAAAAAAAGAGCAGGTGATTTTGTCTTTGTTCATTTTGCTCCCTTTTGCAGGTCCTTTTCAGGCTGTCTGAGAGCAATGCTGCCCAGTGGCTCCCTGGGGCTATGGAATATTTGATTGTGGAGAGCACCAGAGAGGGAGTTGTATATGAAAAGCTTTCTCAAAGCTTAGTTCATACTTGATCCCATTTAAGTAGGTGATGAATGTGATCCACGTGCTGTTCTGAGCAGGGCAAAACCACATTCAATGGCATTTCTAAAATCCGTGCACAAAACAGGTTTCAGTTTCAGCCAGTGTGAGCCCAGTGTCAGAGGTTTCACACTAACCATGTTCCTCACCAGAGTTTCAGAAGGGACCAGTGCCTTCTGCTGATAATTTCTCTTCAGTTGTGGATTTACAAGTTTCCCTTTAATCAGCCTCACTAAAGTCTAAGCAGCCTTTTTGTAGGGTGGGGAACAAGTGCTGGGTCTTAGCTTTTCTTTTTCCCCTCTTTTTTCTTTCTTCAAAATTTCATTTATCAGCTTTTCCCCTGTCTGTTTAGTTCAATGACACACCAGCACTCATTGATGTTTGAAGACATTCCAGGACATTCTGTGATGAAATGCATAAGTTAGGAGACGTGAAAATATAGTGAGAGACTCGTCTGTCTCCTTGCTCACAGCTCGACTGACGATTCTCCATGGTGGTTCTTTTCATTGTGCCTTTTGTTTTGGGAAAATCTCTTCTGAGGTACCTTACTATACAGGGACACATGAAACAGATTTAAAATGGAAAGAAAAAAATAGCCTTAATGAAAGAAAGCTGAAGAATATCTTTACATAAGGAAGTGATCATTTTTTATTAATCAGAGGGAAATGTATATGTAATTATGCTAGATGAACTCTGTGGGGAGGTTTTTTTCTCTCTTTATGATGTCTTAAGGGATTTATAAATATTACAGAGGTTTTATAGCATCATAATATTTCAGATGTGCAGTAAAGCTACTTTCAAAGGATTAGTGCAGACAAAGCAGCATAGTAAAAAATAATTACAAGTCAGCCAGTGCTACTAGGCTCTGACATCCAGGGCTGATGAGAGTGAGAGAGGCAGGGTTCAGGGAGATAATTTTTCTAACAACAGCAGACCACACAAGTGCTATGGAATGGAGTTCTGAGAACTGTCTACGGCTCTCCGTTTATTCCAGGGAATTTCAGACAAGTTGGGTCTGTGATGTCTCCCCACGTGCTCTGTGCTGATGGGGAGAAGGAAGGGCACAGGCACAAGGAAGGAGAGGGAAGCCTTTTTCTTCTTCCCCAAACATTCCCGTTTGCTCAGTTTCGATGACACCTCATAGCACATTCTGTGTGCTGAGGGGAGCTGCGTGCCCAAAAATAGCCCGCATTCTGCTCCAGTGTGCTCTGCAGGCTGGAATGTGCCACCTGGGCTGAGACAGGCACTGACCACAGCCCTGCCACGCTGACTGACCCCGCCAGCTGAAATGGGGCTGCTTGGGGCACTGCTGGTGTGTGTGTGTGTCCGTGTGTGTGTCCTTCTGTGTGTGTGTGTGTCAGCCCTGTGTGTGTGTGTGTGTGTGTGTGTGTGTTTGTGTATGTGACGCTGTGTGTGGGACACTGTGTGTGTGTGTGTGTCCCCGTGTGTGTCCCTCTGTGTGTGTGACAGCCCTGTGTGTGTGTGTGTGTGACACTGTGTGTGTCCATGTGTGTGCATCCCCTGTGTGTGTGTGACACTGTGTGTGTGCATGCCCATATGTGTGTGTCCATGTGTGCCCATGTGTATCCATGTGTGTGTGTCCATCTGTATGTCTGTGTTTGTCCATGTGTGTGTCCATGTGTGTCTCTGTGTGTTTGTCCATGTGTGAGTTTGTCTGTGTGTGTTTGTCCGTGTGTATCTGTCCGTGTGTATCTGTCCTTGTGTGTGTCCATTTGTGTGTCCATCCGTGTGTCCATGCGTGCACGTGTGTCCGTGTGTATCCATCTGTGTGTGTCCATCTGTGTGTGTGTCCATCTGTGTGTCCATGTGTGTGTCCATCCGTGTGTCCATATGTGTGTGTCCATGTGTGTGTGTCCATGTGTGTGTGTGTGTCCGTGTGTGTATCCGTGTGTGTGTGTCTGTGTGTCCATCTGTCTGTGTCCATCCGTGTGTATCCCTCTGTGTGTCTGTGTGTCCATGTGTGTATGTCCATCTGTGCATGTCCATGTGTGTGTGTGCCCATGTGTATGTATGTGTCCATGTGTGTGCCCATGTGTGCGCTCATCTGTGTGTCCAAGTGTGTGTGTGTGTCCATGTGTGTCCAAGTGTGTGTCCATGTGTGTCCATGTGTGTGTCCATGTGTGTGTGTGTGTGTCCATGTGTGTGTGTCCAAGTGTGTGTGTGTGTGTCCAT
>JAHLSL010000039.1:299130-348640 GCA_025920805.1 Petroica traversi | reverse complement strand
AACCAAACCAAACCAAACCAAACCAAACCAAACCAAACCAAACCAAAGCTGTGGTTTGGAGCAGTGCTGCCCATCTTTGCTGGCTGCCTGTGGAGACATTGCTGCACTGCAGGAAATGCCAAGGGGAGGTTGGTTACTTCCTACTCACTGAGGGGTTCAAGGGCGCCCCTGAGCAGCCACTGAGGGACCTTGCTCACCCTGCAGCCATTTGCCTGGTTTTCCATGTTTTTCTGCGTTGTCTGCAAAACACACTGACAGCTGGAGATGACAAAGCTCTGCAATAATCCAGTGTCATGGATCTGCTCTGCCTTTTTATGAATTTATCAGGGCAAGCAACACTTCATGTTCCGCACTAAAACCAGGTATTTTCATCTCCTTCCTCCACTGTACATAGAGACAGAAACTGATTCCTCACCTGCTTTTCTTCTAGGTCACCCTGAAATCAGATTTATTCCTCTGATTCACTTGAACATCCCTCCCTGCCTTTGCAGCATATAAAAAATGGGTCCCTATTCTTACATCCAGAGAGGCAAAGGCCATGCACACTCATTGTTTCTGCCTGCCCATGTCCCTGCACACCCTTGTTCTTTCAGGCTCCCTGACACTGCCAGAGAGGAGAAATAGAAAGAACCTCAGTGAGGGAAACTCAGTTCAAAGCAAATGCCTGGTACAACAGAGTTTTCTTTTGGTATGGCTCCATTTCTTCATTTAAAGCCTCTAAAACAAACCAAAACCAACCAAACCAAATAACAACAACCAAAAAAGGATCCTTTAAAATCCAGGCTAATTGAAGGAGTGCTAACACTGCTAAGACAAACGAGTGATACGCAACAAGCCTGTGGTTTCTCCTCTAAAGTGAAGTGTTGTTTTCTTCACAATGGGATGATTAATACACTCAGGCAGGAATATTAATAGGCTTGTTCAGTTGTTGCAACATTCTTCCCACTGCTGTGCTATTGAGGCCTCGGAATCCGAGCCCAGGGGACCCTCAGCCCTTCAGTTTCTCATCTGGCACGTTTTGTATGTCAGTCTCCCAGCACATGTTGCAATGAGAGCTGCTCTATCTTTGCAAAGTGCAGCCTGGCACACTTTGGTTTCAAGAGTGGGGAAATCAAGGCAGACAGAAGTGATGTGTCAGTCACCCACTTTCTCCTCTGTGGGTCACCTACTAAAACCTTGACAGCTTAGAAGCCGGATGTTTGCTCAGCTCTGTGATGTTCCCTTTCATATGCCATTCTTTCAGAGAGAGACTCTGGAGTCAGAATCCTGACTGTGTTCATTAAAAAATTCTGGAGTGTTTGGAATTGTCAGACAGCAGCACAGGACTGTTTTATTCTCAGTTATTCTTTTCTGTAACACAGACCTATTTCTGTATTCTTAGAGCTGTCTTTTAATTCAAGGTACCCACCAGACAACGTACTCTGTTCTGTTCCTGCTCCACCTACTTCTCTCTCTGCTTCCCTCTTCACAGCACCTCCCTGCTCACAACTTGTGCAAAATTGGGGTGCAGTTCTTTCTGTGATTATGAATTTCCTGGCCCTTTAGGGCAGGTAATCTGCATTCCCAGTACAGGGAACTGGTAATCCAAGACACTTTATGCTGGATGCTAAAAGACTTAGCTTGAATCTGATGATGGAAACCAACCCCAGCTGGCAGCTGTTCATGGGCCCCTGAGAAATGTATTGGTGGTCTCAGCCCATTTACACAAGCGAGCAGATCATAAATAGGATCCATACCCAGACCTTTGGCTGAAAAACTAAAGATTGATTGAGCAACCTGGGCCCTGATCTCCTCTGTCATCCCTGGAGATGTCAAACCTGAAAGTAACAGTGACCAAATATGTCAGGATGAATTTTCCAGTACTTCTTCTAGGCTGGAAGTAGATGATTTTTAAAGCCCATCCCAACCCAAAACATTCTATGATACTACAGTAATTGTTCCCTGTAAAATCAATTTTCAATCTTTGCCTTTAAAAGGGCTTCACTAATATAAAGAAGCTTTTTGGGTGGTTTTTGAATTGCTGGTCTGTTTCTAATAGATATTGGGCTGCAGCCTTGGGTTTATCTGATCCTTCCTTACAGTTACAGCCCTTGCTTGAAGCCTTACAGCCCAGAGAACCCAATAAACAGAGGAATAATGGAGGAATTGCCAGTGTTTGGCATTTAGAAGAGAGCTGGACCCCACTGTCAGTGCTTGTGGTGATAGCTGAAAAAATGCAGATGTTTTGCTAGCACAGGGAATATTTATCAGGCTGAGCATGGATGCTGTGTTTGGCCACAGCAGAACAGACCATGAGGAGGGCAGAGCCTGTTCTGTGTCCAAGAGGAGCAGCTCCAGGAGCTCAGCAGAACCAGCCCCACTGTTTTGTGTCCAGGAGGAGCTCCAGGAGCCCAGCAGAACCAGCCCCACTGTTCTGTGTCCAGCAGGAGCTGAGGAGCCCAGCAGAACCAGCCCCACTGTTCTGTGTCCAGCAGGAGCTGAGGAGCCCAGCAGCACCAGCCTCACTGTTCTGTGTCCAGCAGGAGCTCCAGGAGCTCAGCAGAACCAGCCCCACTGTTTTGTGTCCAGGAGGAGCTCCAGGAGCCCAGCAGAACCAGCCCCACTGTTCTGTGTCCAGGAGGAGCAGCTGAGGAGCCCAGCAGAACCAGCCCCACTGTTCTGTGTCCAGCAGGAGCTGAGGAGCCCAGCAGCACCAGCCCCACTGCCCTGCCTGAGCTTACAGCCCTGTGGGCAGTCTCCCCCCAGCTGGCAGTGCTCTCCCCTGGGCAACATCTGCTTCCCCTTTACCTCAGGGAACAAATACATGCAAATACGTAGGATTGTTCTGAATATTTCCATTCGATCTGGAAGTGTTGAAAGCCTCCTCCAGGCACCTCACGTTATGTGGAAGATTGCCCATTACTGCTCAAAATAACACTTATTTCATGTGTAGGAGGAGGAGGGAATCTGTTTATTCCAAAATCAATATTTCTACATTCATTAAACATTCCACTTATTAACTTCTTTTTTCCATGCCTGTGGTGGCATTCTATCCTTGTTTTTATCCTCACTACAAGTATATTTTTCACTTAATTTCCATTCCTATTTCCAGATTTTAGTTCTTTGAATTAGCTGATAGGAGCTTGACAGGTCTGGAGTGTGGGTATGTGGGAGAGTGTCTAACATTGCCCTAATTTCCCCCCTTCCATATCCTGGGATCTAAACCAGGATGGCTGAGTGCAGAAATCTGCCTGGCAAATTAAATTGATCAGACAATGTGTGCTTCAAACAGAGTCAAGGGGGAATATTTCCTTGAGCTGCTCTGCTCCTCGGGATATTTGAAATCAGTATTGAATTTGAACTTTCACAGGCTTTTTTATTTTGATGAAAGGAGACAGTAGAAGTTGCCTTCTGTTTCATGCAGAATAGCCCAAACTAAGTAAGACTAATTTTCTGTGACACGAGAACCAGGTGGGACTATGATAATGAAGTTTAAAAGTAAAAATGATAAAGAAAAAAGTAATCTGTCTGGAAAGGAACCCAAAAGGCAATGCAGCTCATTATCCTGCCCCAAGTAAGGATAACGCTGTGGTTAAAACACTTCTGTAATCCTCTGGAATCACAGATTTTATTCTTTAGTGCAGAACAAGAACTGTATTGTCTTAGGCGAGCTGGTTGGGCCCTTTTTTCAAAGATATTTAATGAAGTCTAGTTCTGACTGACTTTTAGTGAGCATTAGATTCTTAGATATCATTGTAGCTCCTTCCCCAATCTTTCTCTGTCTCAGCCTCCAGACTCAAGAACAGTGATAAAAGCAGTTCTGCCCTTTCATTTAAGATTTCTATCTTGAATATTGAAATAACATGGTCTGGAAAGGTACTGCACTGCAGAGCCATGGGTTGGTGCAAGAACAGACACACTAAGAGTAGATGTTCCTACCTGGAAAGGATGAATCTGTTCTGTCAGTGCTGCTCCAGACCGAGCAGATTTCTAAACATTTCTGTGAGTAGGAAATTATATAACTTCCCTTTATAGTTCCTGAGCTGAGCCTTCATGCAGGGCCTTGTTTGGAGGGTGGCTGCCAGTCCCAGCATGGGAACTGGGGAAAAGGAGCCCTTGTAGGCACTTACCTGAATTCTGGAATTCCCTGAGAACAGCAGGCTGGGAATTCCAGCTCATATCTCCAGCTGGCACCTCTCCACACCAAGGGATATCCCCCCTGAGCTCTGCAGAGCCAGGGTGCCAGGGGACTGGTCCCTGGGTGAAATGGGCTGGGATCCTTTGAGGGAGAGGTGACCCTGCCCAAGGAACAGGCAGCTCCTCAGGAGAGCCAGCAGAGCACCAGGCAGGATGCTGGGTCACACTTTGGGTCCCTCACCTTTTTTAAGGCAGCACAGTGACAAACTGTCCTTGTGTACCTGAGCTGTCAGGTGCCAGGACACAGCAGGGAGTGACAAAGAGCCTCAGTGACATCTTCTTCTGTTAATAAGGCAGCAATTTTTATCCCATATAAATAAATTTATATATATTCAGTTCTCTCTCTCTCTTTCTCTCTCTCTATATATATATATAAGTCTATCTGTCTATAAGATTGAATTTAAAACCTTGTAATAACAAAGCACAGTCCTCTTGCATTACTTGACTGTGTGCTTTCTACCTTCTGTTGAAGACATAATTTGTTCTCATGGGAGCTTAACAGATTAAGGAATATGTATTTGATCTTCTTATTTGTCTTACAGTCTCCCAAAAAGGCAAAGAAGAAGATAGAAGGTGGTTCCAATGTTTTCTCTATGTTTGAACAAACCCAGATCCAGGAGTTCAAAGAGGTTGGTCACTCCTCTGCTGTTCTCTATAGCCTCCTGTTATTGCTAATGAATAACATAGGTTTTGTTTGTAATCCTTATTCAATTCTCCATCTGCTTTAATAGAACACACAGTTGTTTTCTGAATCATCCCTGTGGTTTTGGCTGGTGGATCATTTTCCTTGTGTGTTTGTTTGTTCTTTCTTTCATTCTTTCTTTCCTTACTTCCCTCACTCACTCCCCTGTTTCAAGCTCTAGACTTATTTGAAAAGCACCCAAGCCCCCACCCCAAAATAAAAGAGAAGCATCATCTCACCCACTTCAGCCCTGATTCAGGAAAACACTTGAGCACATGTTTAAAGTTAAGTGGTGTTTTAAATAAGAATAGTCTTACGTGCTCAAGTATTGTCCTGACTAGAGATGCCAGACTAAACCAGGGCTTTCATTCGTGCTCTGTTCCACAACAGCAACAGAAAATATTTGTCTGTGCCCTTCTAATGCCCACAAACTGGGAATGAAAATGCCAAGAAGCCCTCAGCCAACTTTCTCCACAAATGCCAATAAATCAAGGCAGCATGTGGAGATGAACTAAGCATCTTTCAGCTCCCAAGGGATTTGGTGTTCCATGCCCTGTAGGTTCTTTGACCAGTTACCTGTGGGGAGCTAAAACTCATGGGTGGCTTAAAAGCTGGAGCATATTGAAGACAGATAATCTCTTTGATGAGTTTCTGCTCCTTTTCTGTGTGAACATTCTAAAATGCCCATGAGACCATCACATTCTGCACTGGTTTGTCATTTTAAATTGCTTATTTTCCCCCCATTTTTTTCTAACTTATATCTCCAAAGCAATTTCCATTGTGATAAATACCTACTGATTCATTTTGTGCTTTCACGTGGCCTTCAAGCTTACTTTCCTTAAGGATTCCCACCAGGAAAGCTCAGTGATGGACAAGACTAAACCCCAAGGCAAGGAGTGGGAATATGACCCAGCTAGATGAATTGGAACCACTAATCATTTCCCCATAGTCAATGAGAACGTGTTTGACTCTTCTCCCACCTCTTCTCCATATCTTGGGAACATCCATTTTATTTTCTCCAAGAATTACTGTTTGAAGATGGACCAACAAAAAGAACTGGACAGAACCCCATTATTTGATCTTCTCTAAGTCAGATACTACTGGGAGCATTTCTAGGGGGGGTGGTGGCAGAATAATGGCAAAAGCATGAGGCAGTGGAGTGGTGGATTGAAACCCAAAACCATGTTGTGTCTAAGAACTGCATATTTGGGACACGTATTTCTGAAAAGCTGTTTTGGATTAGAACATTTTTATCTAGAGATTTCAACCAGCTCACCAGCAAATGTTTCAGCATTGCTGTTATGTCATTTAAAGTTCACCCATTACAATGCCTGATGCTCTTCCTGTCTCCTGTGAGCTGCCTCGGTTCAGCTTTGCTCTTTTTCTTTCTCTTTTGCTCCCAAACTGGGGGAAGCACCACTTAAAGCAAGGGGAAAACATCTCTAAAGAATTGGGCTTAATTTTTTGTAAGGGGTTGGTTTAGAAGGTAAATGTAGGATTATGAACATAATGCTGAAAGGTGCCTCATGGGCAAACTGGGCTGTGAGCAGTGGGGCTTTGCAAGAAACTGGAGGTGAAAATACCCAAGGGTGTGTGGAGATAAGTTGTCCGTGGGAAGAAGTGCACCCTGTAGGGCAGCAGACTTAAAACTCTGCAAATTACTGTGTTCTCAGGACAACACTGTCTGAAGAAAGAATAATCCCTGGCCATTGCAAAGACATCTCCCATATTGATGTGCCTGTCAGGCAGATAACCAGCTTCAGAGTCATGCCAGCATCAACTGATATTCCCCACAGCATGACCAGGGGAATTTCAGGTCATTAAAATCTTTCCAAATCAATGAAACATTGTAAGTGTGATGGCAGCCAAGAGATGGACACACAAATGGGTAAGCAGATAGATGAGCAGTTAGCTGGCTTGGTAAACAATGGGGAGAGCACATGAAGTTTGTGCTGGCTGAAAAGAAAAGAAAACCAACTTTTTTTTTCTCTCAAAAGTTAAATTTTGCTTGCCAAGAGTATTTAAGGTCAGCACATCAGTGTCAGTCACAGCACACAGCACAGTCTCAAAGATGCAGTGTATTGGAAAGGGGAAAAAACTTTGAATAAATAATCTTCTGGAACCTGCATTTCTCTGTACTTTTGAAAGTTCAGCTATCTCTGTGTGATGGATCATTCTAAGGCCCAGGAGGAATCGACTTCAGGTTGACAGCAGAGAGATATCCACAGAAATGAAATGTTTTACACAAACATTTCAGCCTCATTCAGAGAACGGGGTATGGGGAAGGTATAAACACAGAGCAATCTCTGGCTAAATCTGCCTTGGCTAAAGCCTCCCTAATTCAAACTTTTATGGGTTAAGGGCTGAATGGCTGGAGCTGCCAGCGTTGGCTTCAGCCCAATGCACGCTGCACTGAGCATTAATTTAGTAAGAAGAAGTTTGGGTGGGTTTAATTAAGCCCCTTGCCAAGATACAGTAATGTGTTGAAAGTGAGGAAAGCGCAATGATGTGGAGGAATCAAAGGAAGTTAAATATTCCTTTTTTAACATGAATGTCATCCCCCCCCATGGACTGATGTGTGTGATTGGAGCACTGTCCTGTGCAATGGAAATGGCAATACCTGTTCCTTTTCCTCCCCACAGGCTTTTACCATCATGGATCAGAACAGGGACGGCTTTATTGACAAAGCAGACTTGAGAGACACATTTGCTGCACTAGGTAAACTAATAATTCAATACTTGAGAGATATGCTGTCTCAATTTCCAGCACAGAGGAAAGGTTGGTATTAGAATGACAGTGAGGGAAGAAATGAGATATGCAGGGGGCAAAAGGAAACCTGTTCAGTTTGACCTTCCTCCCTGTGGAAGCTGGGATCTCACTACAGAGCCCCAGCTGGAAATTCTCCTGGGCAGGGAGTGGAATGAAGGTCTGATCCCTCCCCTGCAACCATTTCAGAAGAAGCCCACCCAAGCAGGGGTCCATGCCAGGCATTTCTGATTTGCCTCTGAATCCAGGCTTCCCAGGCTGTACCTTTTTCATCTGGGAGCCATGGAATATTCCCTGATTAGCACTGCAGTCATGGACTAGCTGCCCTCTGCCCACACAAACGTAGGAGGGCTTCATGTGAGGTTCTGTGCTGCTGGGTGTGAAGAGGGGTGAAATGTGCATGTCATGAGATTAGGTATTGTCCATTCCATGGCTATCACAGTCCTGATAACATCAAGCAGATTCGAGCAAATCTTCCCAAGGAAAGAAAAAACCCAAGCGCTCGTGATCCCAAACCTGGAGTTGTATCCTCGTTGCAGCATTTGAGGCTTGAACAGTGATGTAGGCATTTGGGCTTTTGCCATCTGGAGCTTATTAAAAAGAGCTTGATAAGAATCTTTAGTGCTCCCCGGGGTGGAATCAGACGCCAGCAGAGTCAGTGCAAGGAGCAGAAGCTCCTGAACTCTTTATTGTGACAATGAGGTTTGCAAACTTTGGCCTGTAGCTACTGTTACCCTGAAATATTTATTTCTTTAGGCCAAGTTCTGCTATCTTTCCTGTTCAGTGAAGCCCTTCAATGCCTATAAAGTACATTCACAGCAAATTACCACTCAATTTGAGGAGGGTTGCCAGGGTCTAAATTCTCATCCATAGTGCTGCACAAGGATGGGGATGGGATACCACTACTCAGCTCATCCATCTGCCCTCTACTCAGAGAGATGTCTCAATATATAGGAGGGCAAAGACTGAGACCTTGGATTCACTTCAGTCACTTTGATCTCTGCTATATTAATATCAGTGGGGCCCATATTTCACCTGAGGTAAAAAAAAAAAAGAAAAGCCCCAAACAAAAAGCAGTTTATTTGGAAGTGCCCCTTCTCTTGTCCACTGCTGGCCATGTCTGTATTATTTATCCTTCTTGCTCCTTCAGTTACCCTTTGATCTCAGAGCCAGCTCTGCCAATTTCTTTTTCACCAGGGTGTTTGGGAGTTGTGCTCTACCATGTTATTAGCGAAGTTGCACAGAGCCCTGAGCTCCCCAGTGGGAGGAGATGAATGGGAATCGTTTTTTGAAACACAATTTGTGATTTATTATGAAAAATGATCTCTGCGGCAGGTCGTCTGAATGTCAAGAATGAAGAGCTTGAAGACATGGTGAAGGAGGCGCCAGGTCCTATTAACTTCACTGTCTTCCTCACTATGTTTGGGGAAAAGCTGAAAGGTAAGTACCTCTGGGGCATTGGAGAGGTATCTGTCAAAGATCCTCGGCACTGAAATATCTCAGCACCTTGCAAATTATAATAATGTCTCCACAGAACAGTGCTTAGAGGCAAGGAGGGATCTCCAGTTTTGCAGACAGAGGGGAAGAATGAAAGGCTGAGGGACGGTGCAGAGGACAATTCAAAGGTGTGATTTAGCTTACACAAGCTAACATGAAAGTGGTGAGTCGAGGTCCAGAAAGTGATGAAATCTCAGCAGCCTGGAGCACGGAGCAGGGGAGTTATTCACCATCAGAAGCCTCCTGGGCTAAACTCATGCTCCTGCTGTAGTCACAGCACTCCCAGTGTCAGCTGCTTTTAAGTATTTCTAAAAAACCCACCCTTTTTGTACTCCTTTGGCACATTAAGCAAACATGGTCTTCCCCCATTTTCTGTACTCATTGTAACCCAGTGGCCCAGCCTTGGTGTCACCTGAGGTCAACAGTGATTTTACTATTAGGTGAAGATTTCACTAATAGCACTTAATGAAGTGGATAAATTGAAATAATTAAATTTCAGTAGATTTACAATGATAAGGGAGAGGGACTTTATCCATTGCCACAGAATACATAGGGAACACTGTGGGAAGTCAGGAAATGTGGGTAGTAAATTTGCTGTGTGAGCTGGTAATTTAGTCATGTGTCTTCTCCAGTTAATGGCTGGAAACTGCAAGAGAGGGGTGTGAGGCCAAGACAGAGCTCCAGCCATATTCCTACAGGCATAAGAGAAAGGTGAAAGCCTTCAAGGAAGGGCTGGCCTTAGCCAAGCACATTCCAGAAGTTTGTTAAAATAACTAATGAATAGAAAAATGGAAAAATCTGATCCTATCTTCTTAAAAACATTTATTGTTTTGCTGCCGGACTCTGGCTTTATATTGCTGAACACAATTCCAGTGAAGGGTTTTCTATGCTTGGAATAGAAAATAGAGAGGTCTGAAAGAAATAATTCATGCAGTTGGTTCTGGAAGAAAGACCCTCTTGCTAAAGAGAGCAAGAAGTCTGGGAAGCGCAAGAGGTGGTGGAGAAGGCTGACTGAGGAGGGGATTTTATTCCCCAGACATCAGTTTGTTTGTCTACCTTCCCCAGGACATTCCAGGTGTCTTCTAGCAGAGTAGGCAGTGCCCTCCTCCATATTCCTCCTCCTGGGATCTGTGAATATTTTTGGGGTGCTCTGCTGTCCATTCCATTTGTGAGCATGGAATGAGCTCTTCCTCCTCTCCCCTCTTCCTCCTCTCCCCTCTTCCCCCTTGCCCTGGGTGGTTGCTGGAGCTGGCAAAGCCTCTGGCCCTGCCAATCCTGCAGCCTCAAAGCAGAGCCAGCACAGGAAGGTGAATGGCAAAGCAGGGCCCTCTTGTCTGCAGGTTTCCTGTTGGCTACTAGCAAAGGAGGAGGGTTTTTTTTAATTTCCATTTGGTGAAGGGAAAATCACAGCTGTGCTTGTCATGCCCTTCTGGTTGGGTTTGTCATGCAAAGGAAGCAGAGCCAAAAGACTGCACATTCCCAATCAAAACTAATTGGGATGAAGAGCCTTTGTAGTGCAATTAGAAAGGGAGAAAGGGCTAGAGGAAGTGGATATGGCAATTTTGCAACACTCTTTATTAGCTAAGTACCACTCAGAGAATTTGGTGAAAGGTGCTTTCTAAGTAAAATTTGTTGTGCTATAATTGATTTCTGTCATAAAGGGGAAGCTGGGATTTTCAGGATGAGCTTTAGCTTTGTATGCTGAGATTATGATGCCAGATGAACAGCTAACAAAACTCGGTTTATGTTAATGCCAACCACATGGAGCTGCTTCTACAGGGAGTCAGAATAATACAATTTGTACAGAAAACAGAGATGCCGCACATCAAAGAAACCACTTTATTTACCAGCTAATCAATAAAGAATGCCTGCTGCATTGCTTCTCTTCAAAGCCAAAGTCCAAGGATATGACAGAGTAGAAAATGTAAAACACAGTAAGGAAAAAAAAATCCCCCCCACAGTGGTGACTACTTAAAATGCAGCCCTCTCCTCGGAGCTGGGGGATGTTTCTCTTCATGGGACAATCAAAACACTCATTAAACACCAATGCTCTTTGTATTGATCACAGATTCATTGCACTCTGTACACATCGCCTACAGCTTGGCAAAAATAATATACACGGCCATTGTGAAGCAAGGAGGAGGCCACAGAGCCCGAGGTTTGCTCACTATTATATCCACCAGGATCCTGCTAATCCTTGTGAAATCTTTTCAGCAAAGCAAACTGTGAAGGCATCAGGAGAGTCTGTAGAGCAGGGAACCTTGGCTGGGTTCTGTTCTGGTTCTACCTCTGCCAAACTTTGAAACAAACTTTGAATTTGCAACCCTTTGTGTTGTATCCTTTTTTAATCACTCTTGCAGCATACCAAATAATTTCACTTTGTCCATGGAATCGGTTCCTCTGCTTGTAAATTTGGTTTCCTACAGTTACAGAGATTTGTATTATGTATACTACGGTAGTATTTTGAAATATTGGGGAATAGTCAGAAACAGAGTACACAGTGTCTCCTTTGGTGTGGGTTGAAAATGAGTGTACTCAGAATCTGCACTATTACAGAACAGTCAGAAGCCCCAGCCAAGATTAAGGCACTGAGAAAACGAGTCCCTGACACAAATTTTTTCCATTCTAAAGAGATGGGATAGATAATGGGAGGAAGAAAAGGAAGACCATTACAATCCTTTTACTGCTGGGAACAGAGGAACAGGGATATTCCAGTCATACCAAAAATCTGTGGCCTGACCAAGAGCAGAAGCAAAATCTTGTAGCCACAGCCTAGTTCTTTAAACCACTCTGCTTCTGTAAGTAACTCTAAATGGAGAGACACTTTAGGGGAAGGGCAAATAGGATATAAGTGCAGATCACCATCTCACATTGATCATCCTGTTTCCATTGCATTCCATTGGCATTTTGATTTTATGATGAGCTCAATTTCCTTTAGTGGGGGAAATAACCTCTTCTCTATATGGCCAAGAACAAGTAACATCAAAAAGTGTTTTTACAAGGAATGCACAGTGCGAGATTAAAGGAAGCCAGTGAGGGAAACAGTTTGTTATATTTTCATTTCTGAAAGCCACTAATCCTCTGGGTACTGATATTGGAGACCAGTTCCTGGAAGTTTTCTCTTCTGCAGACATAGAATAGATATGAGTTATTATTTTTAAGCTTCTGAGCATTGAACTATTCACCTCTATTGTTTATCTGACATGACAAATGCTGCCGACTTAGGGAACCTTTGTCTCCAAACCCACAACTGCAGAATTCTCCATTTTGCACTGTTTTTGAGCGAATGCAATTACTTAGCAAGTATTCTGCAGCCAGAGAAATACATCCAGGCTTCTAAATTATATTTCATTAATTTTAGGCACGGACCCAGAAGAAACCATTCTGAACGCTTTTAAGATTTTCGACCCAGAAGGAAAAGGCCGCATAAAGGCAGACTAGTAAGTTTATTTCAAATCCTCTAGAAGAATAATAGCAATAATACTACTAATAATTGCACATTTTTAAAGAACTGCTTAAAAGCTGTATTTTTCACAGCATTTTAAGAGGCAGAGAAACATTTAGCTTTGTAAGCCAGAGTCAAAAGAGTGGACTGCTGTACGAATGTATTTGTATACCAAAAAGAGATGTTATTGTCTTCAGGCATTGCAAGAGCCAACGGAAATATAATCACATGTAGGCCATTAGATAGCCTCTTTTTGAAGGTCTGGATATAAATCGACACATGACTCTTTGGAAATTAACTCCATATGTAAAATTAAAATGAATGTCTGGTGCCTAACTCTCAGTGCTTGACAAAAATGGGAAAGCTACTCCCCTCTTTAAAAAAGTGATCAATTTAATTAACTCTGAGACATGGTTTTAGTGCAGGACATTTTCCTTTTTATGTGTTTATCATTTGAGCCTTCTGCTTCTAGAAATAATTTGCTGTAAAATTCCACTAGATGCGGTGAGAGCCAAACTAAATAATGCTATTAATAATCTGGCAATTATTGTCAATATGGCTATTTTTAAATAAGGAGGCAGAACCTAATTTGTATTCACATCCTGTTGTACCAACAAAGCAATGTAAAAGGACTATAAGAAGTAATTGCACAAATGTAAACCCTCCTTGCACTGCCAGACTGGTGCAAGCAGGACTTCAGGTGAGTGAGATAAATTATATCAAATCAGGGCAGGAGACGAGGAGGTTGGACCTATTGCTCCCAGAGAATGTTTTACATACCTAGATTTATGCATATGTTTAGATTTGTTCATATGCTGAAATTTCATGGTGAATTTGGGGTCTATACTTTTACTGCAGCAGCCATTTCAGGTAGGTTTTATAAAGCATGATATGTATAGGAAATCTATCAGGGAACCATGAGTTACAAAACTGTATTTGCATCAAGTCTTTCTGCTTATGTTGTGATAGCCTCTGACCAGAACCCCGTGGAGATTTCCATGACACCTGCAATTATTGATGGAAGTTAGTTGAAAATGTTAAATTCATGTATAATATTTCTTTATCAATGTGCTTTTCTATGGCAGTACCCCAGTGGGTGTGAGAACTTTTGCAATATGCAAAATAAAAGAGACAGTCCTTTGAGTAAGAACTTCCAAATTAATTAAAACACAAATGGATGTAGCAATCAATCAGGAGGAACAGAGGATGAAGAGATGTCCTGTTTGCTTTGGGGTTAACATCACCCAAACAGCTTGGGAAGAACAGTCAGGGGATCATGTCAGAAGTGACTCAAACAACAGAATAAATGCAGCCTGTTGCCAAATAGGGCAGATCACACAGTAGTGAAATCACAGCCATGAAATACGAACTTCTGATACCCCAGAACCCATGAAATGTTATATTTCCCACCACTATCTGTAACAATATCCTGCATACAAAATCTGCAGCTTGCCACCCTGTGTCCAGTTCTACATTCCTTGGATGCTGGAAGCCAGTAGGAGTTAGGGGCAAATTAGGAATGCAGTATCACACTCCAAAATGAAGATGAGAGAGAAATATTTTATTTTTCTTTGATGGAAAAGGTCAACCTTGTCCCCACCCCCACTGCACTGCTAACATTAGACAATTGTTTTAGTTCATCACCACAACACAGCATAATGTTTACTTATTAGACCCGAGGGTAATGTTGATCATTACAGAACAAACCATTAAATCAATTCCGTGGATGTCTTTGAGGTTTAACTTCTATTCATATGCTTCCAAAATGTAGACATTTGAAGTTTTGAAATAATTTTTCTGTTGACTCTTGCAGCCATTTCAATGCGACAGTTAATGCTAATAAATAATATTTCTCCGTATTAAAAAATCCAGGAATGTTTCCCTCCAAAACCAGCCATGCTGACCTTTTAATCAGAACTTCTTTTTATGTTCATGGAATTAACATCCTTCTGGGGATTTTTATGTCTCTTTCCTCTGCATGTTTTCACCTCTAGTCTGGAAATGACTCACTTAGTCCATGTGATGGTAGCTTGGATGGAGCCTTCTAACCTTTCCAGAAGTTCCAGGAGTTTATAACTTACTTCCAAATTCAATGACAGACTTTGTTTGTCTGCATCATTACACCACACATAAAACCCTTCCTACAGCATGATGTCAAAAAGAGAAAATGCTCTTGGTCCCATTCTCAGCTGCTGTGAACTGGGGCAGTGTTTGGAAAGGTTGGATGATTCAGCCCCAAAAGCTGCTCATGGGGCAGAGTGAGTCAGGCCAACACCAACCGTGCCCAGGGCTGAGGCCAATGAAACTCCTCACATTTGGCCCAGATGGAAATGGACCCAGGGGAGGAAGAGGTCCCAGGCATGCAGGGTTTTGGAGGTGCCTGGCTGAGCTACAGATGGTTTTTTCTCATATCCATAGACCTCTGCTCCTTCCCACTCACCTGTTTTCCTCCAACACACCAAAGGGCAAACCCAGTGGAAAACAAAAAATGTCCCAGAGATTTCACAGATAATTTTTAAAAAGGCTTTTGAAATACCAGAATGCAACAAAGTACTTTTAACTGTAGAAGGAATTGATGAGAGCCAGGACAAGGGATAACATTTAGACTCCCAAGTCAAGGTAAATGGATTTCTTTTTGCACGGAAGACTTGGGGTTTGGTTTGGGTTTTGGGGTATTTTTTGGGGAGAAAATAAGCTTTCTAAAGAAAACAAGATACACAAACAAAAAAGTGCATGATTTCTGGCTTTGGAAATTGTGAGTGTTTGTTTCCCTATAAAATAAATAATGGAAAATGTGCATAGATCCTTTAGTCAGTCCTTCTTCCTTCTGAGTGTGCCAGAGCCTACTGGGCTGTGCATCAGAAGATTATAATTAGATATTTGATCTTTTCTTTTCCCCTAAATACTTTAAGCATGTGAATAGAAGACACACAGTGCCCAGATCTCTTTTTAATTCAGGCCTGTTTGTGATGAAGTTTATTTGTGACTTCTCACAAAATTGCTGTAAATGCTTCCTTCTATTCACCAAGCTCCTTCCTGGGTCGCACTTCCTATTTACATTTGCTAATGCTGTTTGTCCCAGTGCTTATATATCCAATAATCAATTTATGCTGAGGGAAATGATCTTTCTATCCTTGCACCCACTGATCATTTGAGAATTCACCTTCAAAAATGCAGTCACATACCAAATGTGTCAGAGGAACAGAACAGGAACAGAAGTTTGAGACAAAGAGATTAAGAAACTTTGCTAAGTTAGTAGAATGGTGAACTAATGCAAGAAAAATATATCCAATAGCTTAAGCTCTGACTGTGACTTCAGAGTATTTCCCAAAGCTTGCACAGATATTTTCACACTTGTCCTTGTGCATAAGTTCCTTATGCATTGCCCAGAAACCTCTTTTTCCAATTTTCCCTTTCTGGGCTTCCAAATGTGCATTTGATATCAACAAGGGCTGCAGAAGTGTGGATGTCCCTGCTGCAAACTGGGATGTGTAGCCTTTTCCTGGAAAAAATCACATCTGTCAGAGTTATGAGTGGCTTTGCAGCTTTGCCACCCAAACCCCTTCTGTCTGGGGGGCTTTTCTAACTGGGCATGGGCAGTGGATGGCAGCAGAAAGGGAGGATTCACTGTTGTTTTGCCTGAACATCTGCACCCATGGTAGGTACACTTTGCTCCCCTGGAAATGTTCCTGTTCAGGCATGATTTCTATTATAAATAGTTTTAAATATTCCCTTTAAAAAGCAGAAAGGGCTTCTTCCAGAAGAGCTGCTGTTCTCATTCCCCCCACAACAAATTCTTTAAAAAAGCAGCCTTTTCCCAAATCTACAAACCAAACCAAATTTCTATATTTGCCTCAGCTTTTGTTTCTGTATGACAGCTGCTCACCTGTTATCACAGCTTTACAGTTTGTTTTAGTGCTCCAGAACTGTGTCTGATAATGTATAAATACATTTGGTAGCGACAAAAAGAGACAACTCTGTCTCTTCAGCTTGAATGAAAACTGTGAGATTAATATAGGAATTCTTCTACAGGAAGGGGAAATAATCGGTGTTATTGAAGGGATGTTTATATGAATACAACTGAGTTTCTACTGATGGATGTCCCAGCACATTGGGCATGTGCTGCCCTCAGCACATGAGTAACTGGGGGAGGTATAAAGACATTTTATCTAAAGGGGTGAGACTAGAAACAGAAATAATTCTTCCTGGATTTTCTGTTCACCTCTAAACTTAGGTAAGAAAAAAAAATTACATGCTTGACTGCCTTCCCACAAAGGGTTTGAGACAGAGGGCAAATCAGCTGAGAGTCTGCCCCCAAAATATCCTTTGCTGTGATTGCAGGGGATGCAGATTGTGTGTGGGATAAGCTCCGTGTTACAGCGCTGTGACTCCAGATCAGGACAGTGCACCGTGAAATACAACAGGTCTGGTGCAGCTCCACAGCCTCCCCTGGGAATGGCTGCATGCAAATCAAGGATTCTCGGGCGATGACTCGGAATAGCGGCTGGAGCTCTCTTTCAACTCCTCTTTCTCATTTCATGCTCTGTTCCTTTCATCCTCAGATTTTACAGAAAATATCCTCTCTTTTGGTTTTGCTAAGTGATCCAAACTTTAAGCAGCAAGTGAGGAAACTTACCATTTTAGGTTAAGATAAGCATACAAAATTGCTGTATTTCAATTACAGTAATAACCTTAAACAATTTTAAACCTCTATAAAATGTCACAAAAGCGAAATAAGTTGGCAGAGCGAGGCATTGACACTGATGGGTGCCCACAGAAAATCTCTTACAATATCATGTAAGGATTAACAGCTCTAATTTATGCGGTCACACAGATTTTCTTTCATGCAACTTCAGGAGGGATCTTGCCATCTGAATTGTCATGTGCCATTATCACCCTTTAATCAGGTTATTCCGTTTTATTTGAACAGCATCAAAGAAATGCTTATGACACAGGCAGACCGGTTCAGCCAAGAAGAGGTAAGGAACTTTATTCAAAACAGAAATCCAACTCCTGTTCGGCAGAAAGTCCTCGTTCCTCTTTAAATGCATGAATTCAGCTGAAATCCAGGCTGAGGGGAGGCTGATGCCAGCTCCAGCAATTAGAAACAATTCAAAGCATCTCTTCTGAAGATCACCATGGCTAAATCAAAGTCAAACAGACTCTTTGGACTCCCACCCAAGTGCAAGTGTGGCCTATCTCGGGCTGCTCTTCCCCATGGGCAGCTGGGCAACTGATTGACTGGAGTCCAAGTGGATTTGGGTGGGGACCGTGTTCTGGCTTCCATTTCTGTGAGTTATTTAGTTTGAAATCTGAAATGAGGTACTGACTTGGTGGTTTGTGTGACACTGAACATGGATTCTGCTGGTTGGGAGGTATTTAGGAGGACTTTATTTTCAGAAGAGGAGATGGAGTGGAGCTGGTCTGTGGACAGAACGGACTGGACAGTCTGTTCCAGTCAGAGCAGAGACTGGACTGTGCATTTATCAACCAAGCCTTACCTGGGTTTCAGGGAGAGCTCTTTTCACTAGGGAACTTTGGGATTCTGGCAGGGCTTTATTAACCAGTTGCATTCCAACTCCTGTTTCAATTTTCCAAGCCCAAGGAAAACTTTTCCAAGGTGGTTAAAGACCAGGGGAGCTGAGCAGGGTTGTAAATGAAAAGCTGTTCCTGTTGCTGCCCCACAGCCTGTGACACTTCTTTCTGCTTGCTTGGCAGATCAACCAGATGTTTGCTGCCTTCCCTCCAGATGTCTCTGGGAACCTGGACTACAAGAACCTCTGCTACGTTATCACCCATGGGGAGGAGAAGGACTGAGAGCAGAGAGAGGAGCTTCTCCTGTGGTGATGCACTGGGTTGTTTCATGATGCTCTTGTGCACAAGACAAAGGGCTAAACTTCCAGGATATGAAGCTATGTGGTCATCAGAAGAGAACCAATAAAATAATTGAAAATAGATTGAAGTTATTTAATGCTCCTGTTTTTATAAAATATCAATTTTGTGAGGTTTTTTCCCCATCTTTTTTTTTTCCTGTCAGTGGTTTGAAATGGAATTTTCTTGATGAGCTGGTGCTTTTGTGATTTATTGAAAAACCTAATGTTCACCAGATGGCCCATTGGGCATTGCAGTCTTACTTAACCTCTTCTCTTTTATACATAAGCTCCATGTATTAATTGAGAATTCCTCTAACTTTTTGCACCAGGAAGAGTATCTGGCAAATAGAATTATGCTCATTCACAGCCCCTAGCAGTGGAAGTGTAAATAAAACAATCTTAATCTCCTGTGAATATGCAATATGCCCTCTCCATCTCAGTGATGTGGCCAGTTCCTGAGACCACTTAACTCATTTGCTTTGGTGCAAAAGAGCAGAAATAGTGGGATATTGGCTGTTTTTCTCACAGTAAATATTACTGGATGAACTTAGAATCAGGAATAATGGATTTCCCTCTTCAGAGAAAACTCTATTATGTGGAGGAGGTTGTCCATGACACAACAGTCATGATCTGCCTCCCCTTGAGTTCCAGGTGAGACACGCACTGCAAGGATGTGCTTGGCCAAAGATCATCAAGCCTAGGGACAAAGAGGAGAATTTGGGAGCTGTAGCCCATGAAAGCAGATTACCTCTCACTTTTATAACCCAAGAGCAGCCTGGTTTTTAAATGGGCTACAGTTTCTTGTATTTAGACTTCTAGGAATGGGACATATTCTGCCTGTGTGGAATATTGCATGAGCACTTCCTGCGTGGGAGGCAGAAGGATGCTGCAGCCAAAGGAAAACAAGCTTCTGCTGTTTTAACAGCTCATGAAAATGCTTTCCTTGTGCATCAGTGCTGCTGGAGCCACAGTCCCACAGACACTGAGAGGAAGCAACAAGCCACTTATTTTCTGTTTCCATCTCCTTTGGGTTTGTAGGAAGAGAATTTGAGAGCAACACGTCCAATTCTGCCCTCATCAAGAGGGGCAGAAATTCCATGGGAAAGCTCTGACATCTGCATGACTCAGGGATGTGACATGAATCCCTACCTGCATTTTCTGCTGTTCCAGCAAAATCCTGCACTCCATGCACTTCAGTAACAGAGAACAACTGGAGTGAGAAGGCTCTTAGCACACAGAAAGTTCATTTAAGAAATCTCCCCCTTGTCCCTGTGTGCAGGAGCTGTGTGAGCACTCCACTATAACAAGCTGATTTCCAATTGTATCAAGTAGGAATTATCTCTTTTAAAAATAGACACAGCTGGAGTAAAATTGGCTCCTTTCTTGCACTAATATTGCTGAAGATTTTCCTTTCTAAAGGAAAATCCTTTAGCCCTTCCTGCCACCTGTTCTTGTGTCACTTGAAGCAACACCAGAGCTGTCCCTCCCAACACAATGAGCAGCTTCACTGGGCTTTGGGGACTCAGAAAACTTCAATGCAGGAGTCTACAGGACCTGTCCTTCCACCTCCTGGCTCACTCACCATCTGAGCTTTCCTGAACAAGCCCAGGTTTTATCACTGTTTCCCACAATGGATTTTTTTCTCCCCAGAATGTTTTTCCTCACAGGTCCATGACCACTGCCCGTGGGACAGGGCTGTAGATTGGCAGTGGCAGGTCATGGAGGTTGAGGATTTTTTGGTGGCACAGTCAAAAAGATGATTTATGTATGAGGTTCTGCCTTAGGCTCTTCTGCAGACCCAAGCAAGTGACAGCTCTTCCCAACAAAGAATGGAGCTGCTCATGGGGAAAGCCTGCAAAATGGATGTTTCGTGTGCAGACTTAATTTGGAAATGTCTTGAGAGGTGGGTCTGTAAAATGCTCTTGTGTGGCACAAACACATGTACAAAGTGAAATTCTACCTTGTGTAAGCCCCACAAAATCCCATTCCCGACCAAATGAGTGCTGAGCTGAAGTCACTCAGGCATCAGATGTCAGACAGTGCTTATGGATTTTACACTGTGTAAAGACTTCAGAATGAGACTGAAGATGAGATGAAACAGCACACAGGCTTACCTTTGGCCTTCAATCTAGAGAGATTTACTTTTCCTCATGCGAGCTGGTAGGCAAAAACTTGGAGGATAATGCTCTTGAAAGATGAGGTCACACTTTTCCATCAAAGCACTTTTTGATGGGTCCTTTTTCATCTGTAATTGTTGCAGGACTTCTTCCAGTGCAGCTCTGTGACTCCTCAGGCTGGTGGGAGTCTGGTCTGAGCAGCTCCATGTTCTCCCCTTCCCCTGGCTGCACCCCCTCCCTGCTCCAGTCAGCCCTGGGGCTCAAACACACAGCAGGTGCTGACTGAGAAGAAACCTCCTTGCCCCCCCAAATTTCCCTTCTGGACTGTTGGACCTGAGTACCCCCATTAGCTCTGCCTTGTTTGGGTATTGCTGAGGTCACTCTGCCTTGCCCTGCTGCAGGTCCCTGTTCCTCAGGGAGTAGCTGCTCCCTCTCAGCTGCAGAGCTGTGGGGAGGATGGAATGCAGGACCCCTTGAGCGTGGGTTAGATTGAGCCAGGCTTTATCATCAGGAGAAGTTTAGTTTGGGGCATTGCAATTTTGAATCAAATCTCTTGATTGCCCTTACTTACCTTGAGCAACCTGGGAGGCTTTTTTGGAGAAAGCTAAACCAGAGGTTCTGCTTGGAATTCAGTCCAAATTCCCTGCAGTTCTGGTGGGACCAGTCCAGGGTGCGGCTGTGATGCCCTGCAGCACCAGTGATGCTCCACCAGGGTCTCTCAACCACCAGAGCTCTCCAGACCCTCTGAAGTGGTTGTGGCTGTCCAAAGCCCTGGGTTCCATCTGCCCCTGTCTGCCTTCAGGCTTCTTGCAGCTCTGCTCCTTCCTTGTTTCTGCACTTTTATCTTGGTTCAGAATCCATTTCTTCACTTTTTTGTTACCCCAGAATTATGGCACTTCAAGGGCAGTGCAGCTGAGGAGCCTGTTACAGATTGCTTGAGGAGATCTTTGGATTGGGCTATGCCACCAGTCTGGTTACACCTTGGACCATCATGCAAGACAATTTGGGGTTGTAATGCTCCCCTTCTATAAAGGGGAAGCATGAATGTTGAGATAAACATCACGAAAATATTCAAAACTCCAAACAGGCCTGTATCAACACCAATTTCATTTCAATCTCAGTTTTCATTGGGGGACACAGGGCTGTTCTCATGGGGTTTGGATGCAGATTCAAATAACTGAAGGGAACAAAGAGCTCAGATTAATTCCACAAAACAGATTTTCACCAAGCATCATTAAAATGATCAGATGGGAACTGAACTTGCATGAACCCTGGCAGTTGCTCTTCAGTGTCAGCCCTTTCACAAACAATTACTATTTGGATGGGAAAAAACAGAGAAGCAGGGTAGAATTGATAATGTATTTTATTAACTCTTAAAAGTTTAATCCCATAAACCTTTCTGAAAGCTTGTGAAAGGGTAGAGCAGCCTTTGAAATAGACTGCAGAGAAAGGTTCTCATGAGTTCCCTCAGTTTGTTGTTCTGCTTAGAGGCAGGATTGTTGTTACAAACGTTTGTCTGACCTGTCTAAACTTTGTAGGTAGCCTCAAGTCCAAAGCTAGCCTTAGATTTATGCATTTTTCCCCCTAACCTAAATCTTTCTGTCTGCAAATTAAGCCAATTTCATCCTTTGCATCCTCTCTGTAATGACGTTAGCACAGTGGAAGCCTGTTTAGTTTTCTTTTTTCAATAGTCTTTTTCCAACCTTTCCTTCCAGTAATCTTTTCTCCACTCCTAATTTTTCTTGCTCTCTTCGGGATTACCTTAAATTTGTGCATATTTTGTTTTTAACCATCATATGCCAACTTGGACACAAAATTCCAGCACCAGCAAGATCAGAATAATTATTTCAGAGGTTGGTTGTCTGTAAAAAGCCAAACAAACCAATCCCCCCTGTGATTCAGCAGCACTGAAGGTTATGAATGTTTCAAGGCAATGTGGGTAGAAGTTTATTCCAGACCTATCTTCCTTAATAACTGCTTGTTTCTGATCCCCCTGTAGCTGCTTCTGTCTATCCCAGAAAGTTCCTCAGATCTGAGTCCCTCTGCCTCTGTTACCTTGGTAATGTGCCAGCAGGGTTTATCTGAGGACATACCTTGAATTTTTAAGAATGTTAACGAGGTGCAGATTGTCTGGAGCTTCCTTTTCCTCTTTGAAAACAATGCCAAAAGTGTTTAACATTTTCATCAATGACCTGGGTGATGGGACTGAGTGCAACAAATCCATGCTCCTCCCAGCAGCATCCATGCATTGGACATGCTGGAATACAGGAAAGCCCCTTTAAACTTTTGGACTGGGAAGGTGATCAAATATCAGAACAGCTCGGCCAGATAGGTTGAGGAGCTCCCAAATCAGCTGGAGATATCCCAAACCCAACTGGATTTGGCCATGGGAATCCTCCTGTAGCTGATGCTGCTCTGGCAGGAGGTTTGGGCTGGACAGTCCCCTGTGGTTTGTGTTTCCCACTGCAAACCCAGAGATGCTGATGTCACACACAGCCCAGGGGACACTGCTCTTGCACTGGGGTGGCACCTGATCAATCTGTGCTGCACTTTGAACCTCAGATCCTCTCCTGAGCATCTGCAGCCTGGCCAATTACCCCTTGATTTTTATTTTCTTCCAGCATGTCACAACCTGCACTGATCTGTAATTCCTTCTTCCTGGCTTTCTATCTCCCCTCCAGTTTAAAGCTGATCTAAACTCTATCCCTGTTCTCCAAACTCCACATGAGCTGCCTTAGCCTATTGCCCCTCATCCACAAATTTTGTATGTTCTCTCTTTCAGCCTCCAAATTGTTAATATTGAAGAGTATCTGACCTCCTCCTTTTCCTCCTCCCTGTTACCCTTGAAATGTCTCCTGATTTTATCAGTGATAATTCACGTTGGACATGTTTTTAACTGAGCTTGGGGGCACTGATCTTTAACCTGCCTGCAGGTACAGAGAGAGATTCTGCACCTTTGGGCGTCACCTCATTTCCTCATGGGTCTGTTTGAATTCAGGTGGTCAGCAGCAGGATGTCCACGACCCACATTTCCCTGAGATACAAACAGGGGATACAAACCCAGGACACCATCCTAGGACAATGATCACACCCAAGGAGAGGGGATTTCCCACTGTGAATGGGGAAAACCAATTCCAGCTGGTTTATGTGCAAGAGTAAATCCACTGGGATTCTGAAAGGGGGGCTCATGGCTTGCAGCAGAAAAGTCCCCAAATCCCACAGCCATGGTTGAGCTCAGGACATGAGCTCCCAGCTCTTGAAGGACTCCTGGATGTTGGTGCTGTGCAGATCTGCCTGTCCAGCTGCAGCACCTGAGGCATCTTCCCTGCTTCAGAGCCCTTTTCCAGACTCAAGGCTTTGGCAGCCACAGAAGGAGCCAGAATTTGGATCCTTGAAGCACATGCAGGCACAGTGTTTGAAACAACAGTTTGCTGATGTACAAATCTGGGAAGTTCCATCAGAGTTATGGAACCTGGGGGACTCTCACATGTATGGACTTCACTTTGGCCACTCAGATGTGGTGAATATTCAAGGATCCTCCTCTCTGCAGGACTTCCCTTCAGAGGCTGAAGGAGAGAGGTCCTTGGAGAGGCATTTTGGGGCCCTTGGGCTCCTCTCTGCTCTGACTCAGCCCCTGCAAGCATCTGTCCAACCCCGGGGCTGCAGAGCAGGAACACAGGAATGCAAACTCAGGTATTTGAGGTCAAGCACGGCAATACCTCCTTGTGTCCTTATCTGGTGAACTGTTGCCATTTGTTACTGTCCCTTTCAGTTTAAATGATTGCTTAATGTGCCTGTTGACCTGAGAAACATAAAATTTTTTGCAAAATATACGAGCAAGCTTGTGTTTGGTCAGCTGCTTCAGCAAGAATACAGAGCTCAGAGGCTGGGCCAGGCAGGAATTTTTTTTTTTTTTTTCATGATTAAAAGATAGCAGCTGCCCTTTCCTGGGGTAAGAGGACTTATGTACAAGTGAGCAGAGATCCAAAGAGCCTTGTCCCTTTAGGCTTTGGAAGCTGCAGGTACCCCCACAGCTGTGATGAGTGGAAAGTTCATGACCAGAGAGAAGGGTGGGATGGGGAGGGTCTCCCTCTAACAGGCCAGAAAGAGATAAATCTCCATGAATTTCCTGGTAAGCCAGTGCCTTTAAGATATCAGTGCAAAAAGGATGCAGTTTAAATAGCAGCCAGAAAGGTTGTTTTATTGGGTTTTTTAGAACATGAATTAGCCAGTTTGAGCAAGGATCATGCCCCTCCCCAAGCAGGCTGAGAGTGCAAAGGCTGTGACAGAACTTAATGCTTGGAAAAATTATACTGGTGTGAAGCAAGTGCTGAAGCAGTACAAGTATCTGTATTTTGTCTGGAATTGAAAAAAGCCTTATGGAAACACCAGTGATTTCTTTTTAAATTGGTGTTACGGTTCACCCAGGCTGGTACAAACAGGTTATGCTGAAATACTGTGTGTTACTGCCCTGGAAAAGGAGGAAAAGTCCAGTTTAGTTCCAAGGTGAAACAGGGGTGTGGCAGTGAGGGCAGACCCCGGGGCTGTCCCAGCCTGGCTGCTGGCACTGACACCCCAGTGTCCTCTCTGCTGGGGCAGTGCCAGCCCTGGGTGCCACCAGGATTTACCTTCCCACACTGAGCTACAGCCACCACTGAGGGCTCTGGTCAGGGCCCCTCTCCCTCTGCTGAATGTGAGCTTTGCATTAAACTGCAGCCTCATGAGCCCAGGTGGAATATTTTCAGAGTTGCTAAATTACAATCCTGATTTGTTAAATAAATGCCTTTGAGCTGCTGCTGCTGACAACTGGCAAGCATTGAATGCAACGTGTTCTGAACCTCTTTCTCAGCTCCAGCATTTCTGAACTACTGGAGAAAAACCACGGGAGCAGGGATGGCACCCGGAGCTGTCCCACACCTGGTGCTCCTCCAGCCCCACAAGTTAATTAACAGAGGCTGTTAATGGCAATGGGCACCCCGGGGAAGCTGCCAGAGGAGATGAGGAGGGCTCAGCCCTGGCTCTGCTGTCCCTTCTCCTGCTCAGCCAAGGTGGAGCTGAGGCCCCAGCATGCCAAGGTAAGCCAGAGGTTTTTTCCAAGCAGAATGTTAATTAGGGGTTTGGAGGCCTTGGAACAACCCTGGGATTGTGCCTGGGGAACAGGTTCTTTGGGGAGGAGGGACGGGAAGGTTGTGGGGGTTTTGTTGTTTTGTCTTCCCTTGGCTGTGAGTGACTTTCAGTGCCCTGTTTATTCAGCTGTGGCTGATTATATAAAGTAACCCCCTGGCTTTTCATATAACATAGAAAGCTTATCACCTTTTCCAGCCGCTACAACACTCATTAAAGCCCCTGGAAAAACAACCACCTGCTTTTACTGCTAAGATCTCCTGTGTTTTGTGCCTGCTGCCGTGGGTGAAGCCCTGGGGTGCTGGGCACAGTGTCCTCATGGCAGGACCTTTGCAGGCTGCCTGGCCCTGTACCTGGCTGAGGGAGGGAAAAAAGACCCTTATTTTTTTCCCCACATGGTTCCCTCTAGTGATGTTTAAATCTCCAGGTAAAACCAGTGAGAAAAAGGGAGCAGAGCTCCTCAAAGCCTTCAAAGCTGTTATTGGTTTTCCATGCTAGGACTGGGAGGAAAAGAAGAGGCCTGGGCCAGTTTCACTGCTGTGGCTTTTGGTGGCTTTTTGTGGAAGGGCTGGAGTGAGGAATAGGACTTTTAGTACTTTTGTTCCATTCAATGCAGTGAGGAACAGACCAGAGGCCACTTAGAGCTCTGAAATGACGTGCTGGGTCTGAACTGCTCCCCTGCAAAGGACACCACTCTTCTCATGACCACTGTGTTTGTGGCTTAATTCACCAAATAATTTGGATCAGTTGAGTGTGTCCAGTTATTCAGAACTGCTATGGTCTCACTCAGTGCTCCTTGCAAGTACCAAGGCTGTTTCTTGAGCTTTGGGTTAAAAATAAAGCCCCAGTGCTGGGGGCGGGGGGGGGCTGAGGAATTGCCCCTTCCCTGTGACCCCCCACCAGCCCTCCTGGCTCCCCGTGGGCACAAAGGGGCAGGAATGGATTTGGGAACAGCTCGTGGAGAAGCGGCTGAGGCTGAGGCAGAGCTTCAGCTGCTCTCAGCGAGACAAGAGCAGATGTTCCCAATAAAACATGGACTGCTCAGATGTGGGAGCCTGGCTGATAACAAACAGCAGGAGGGCCCTGTGCTCTTAGACCACAATGAAGGCTGGGTGGGTTCTCTTGTGTCTCATAAACACTTGGGTCTGGTGGAGCCCTCGAGTGCATCTTCATCCCTCACCCAGCTGCCTGCACCCCAGAACCCACAGGAACTCCATATCTTTGAAACCTCTCCCACTCTGTCAGGCTTGGCTGCAGTTTGCAGTGGTTATTAGAGCAGAGGACAGGCAAGTGCATGTTTTATTATTCTCCATCCCCCCAGTGTGCTTTTTCATGTGTGTGCATATATCCTGCCACTCCTGAATCAATTTGCTGTTGAATCCTTGGTTTGGTGTAATTTAACTGGCAGGGATGGGAACTTGGAGGCTTTCTTTTCTTTTTCTTCTGAGTTGTTTCCCTCTGCTGTTTTATGAATATTCCATTGCTCAATAACGGGAGGTGGAAAATGAAATCCCAAGATCATCTTTGAAAGGATGTTAATGACCATGAATGTAACCAATACAGTTAATAACAGTCCAGGCAGAGATGGGAGACCATTCCCTTCTTTTGAGTAAGGGCCAACAGAGCTTTCTGATTATCGTTACTAGAGAGGGGTCTGGATATTAAAGGATAAGTCATGCTAAGTATTTCCTTCTTAGACTCCTTATTCATTTATGCCTACTGGTTTTTGTCATCTTTAAAGGTGTTGTTTAGCCTGGTTTGAATTACTTTAAACCAGAAAGTTTTAAAAGACAGCTCTTGAATCCATGGAGATGTTTGCTAAATCCTTTGATTAAAGGGATGAGGTTTTTCTTCTTTAAGCAACATTTGGTAACAAAAGTAAGAATTATTCTTGATTTGAAGTGTGAAAGGGAGCGATGAAGATGTCAGATTTCAGAAAGCTCTTTTTGGTGGAAGGGGTAGCATGTGTTTGGTTTTCCTGTGCTTTGCTGAGTTAAACGTTGGGAGGCTCAACAATGATGTACCACGTCACAGATCCCAGCATGGAATTCTTCGGGGAAAAAAAAACAGATGAGGAATTGTTTCCTGTCCATAAAGTAAAAACCAGTAGAAACCCCCATATTTTTCCCTGGAGCAATGAGAAGATAAGGAAGTACTGGGCAGAGAGAGGCTGTTGCCTCCAGGTTTCTCTCAGCTCCACCGCTTTCCTTTGTCCCTGTATTCTTCAGTCTCCTCCTCCAGTCTAGCTGCCTCTTAACCTCATTAATACTTTGCTTTGATGGTCTTAAGTTCTTGACAATTTATTCCAGATGTTTGCTACTTTGAGTGAAATAGATTTCCCAAATTTCCTGTTTACTCTTAATGTCTTTTGTCTTTTTCTTCTTTGAAAGTGTGACATTTTTTTTAACCTCTTAGCAATCCAGACATGTTAGTTCACTGTTCCACCCCCTCTTCCTCCTGGCATCTCCTGAAGTTTGTGGTGCTTTCCATAAAATGCACACTCCTTTTTTTGTTGTCTTCTTGTGGGGCAATCTTGATCTTTTTCACCTTCCTTAATTCTGCACACATGAAAGTCTGACTCCAAAGTTTTTTAGGTGTGTTTGGTGTTGCTTTTTTTTTTTTTTGTATGGGTGCACACCCAGAGAGGAGAGCAAGAAAATTATGGAGACAAAGAAAATTAAAAAACATACTTTTTAACAGGTTCCAGACCAAATGTCCTTCATACATGGGTTTTACTTGTTCCTTCAGTTGCTTTCCATGAATTACTTGGAGAGTTTGAGCAGGCACAGAGGGCTGGCTCTGCTCCTTGAGCTGCCCAAGGTGTAGAAGTTGTGGCTGCTGCTCCAGGGCTGGCAGAGCTCCCTGCACCAGGAGTGCATTTGGAGCAGCACAAGTGACCTGGGAATGGCTGAGCTCTTGGAAGTTCCCATTACAGCAATAAAAACGTGTCCATTTTAAAGTGGTTGTATGGCTTTAATTATTCGGCTGTTTTCTTTAAAAATAAAACCAAAAACAAAACAAACCTTGAAGTGAACCAGGTTTCCAAGTCCAAAAGCTGTGCCTAGACCAGGCCTTAGGCCTCAGTCTAGCAGACACTTTCACAGGTGCTTAACTTTACCATTAGGAGTAATCCTATTGATTTTCAACGGCACTGCTCAGGCAATAAAGAGTGGATTTGTATGATCTGGGGCTTACCATGGGGAATCTCAGAAGTCACTCTGCTGAAATTAATGATTACATGGGTGTCAGAGGAGTGTCCAGACCAGGATTTAGTTAAAATTAATAAGACTTTTGCTTGTAGGCTTCCTTTGAAGTATTTAGTTGTCCTGTCTGCTCCTTTGAGTGCTGGATTTTGAAGGCCAGTCATTTTTTGGACTTTGTTATGATGACCTTCAGAATAAATATTCCAGTAGGACTTGGTGTTCTGTGACTTTCTATCTCTTGGCCAACTGCGACTTTCCAGGAGGCTCTCCCAGGTGTCAGTGCCTTTGCAATGTCTTTTCTGTGATGTGTGACACTGGCTTAGCCCACCCTGCACATTTCCAGCCACTGGATCTCTCTTTTCCATCCTCTTGCCTGTTTTTGTGAAAGCTGTGGCAACGTGACAGCTCTGAAACTCCTGAGTCGCTCCCAAATTGGGCTGAAATCAACCAACTCATTCAAAAGTTATTAGAGATGCATGCTCATGCACACCATGATCATGTACATGCAGCATTTTTGAAGGAAGTCAGGCAGGAAAAATAAAAAGTGATTTGATTAGGGATAGAGGCATTATAACGTTTCATGAGCTCGAAAAAAATTACTTTTCTGTGTGGCTGGTCTTACAAATATGCTTTACCTCAACTTATCTCTTACCCCCCTGACAAAAACAGGCATGAGGCTACTATTTATGCAAAATATCAGGTCAAGCTTCTTCCCCCAGGGAATGGTCATGGTCCCAAGGCTGCCAGAGCTCCATGAGAGTTTGGACAATGCTCCCAGGGATGCACAGGGTGGGATTTTTGGGGTGTCTGTGCAGGCCGAGGAGCTGGACTTGATTCTTATGGGTCCCTTCCAGCTCAGGATATTCTATGAAATAGAGATGGACAAGACTTTCTGGAAGCCACAGAAGGAAAATTCCCCCTTTTCAGTATTTCAACAATATAAATGCAGGCTTGGCAGCAGGGCTGAGAGGTCTGTGCCACTGCCAACACAGTGAGTGAGTCACTTCTGCTCAGGTGTTTGCTGGAGAAGGAAATCTTTGAGTTCTCAGAGAAATACTTAGGGGGAAATGGCCCTGTTGTGTTAAAGCACCAGGAATCTGACATCTCAGCCAGCTTTGTCCCAGCTGCCTGTGCAGCAAATCTCTGAAGGGAACAGGGATTTGACTCAGTCCAGCCTGTTCTCCCCTTTAAAAGGGCAATTTTAATTTAAGGAGTTTCATAATGAGAAAAGAAAAACAACAAAAAAACCCCCCAGGTACTGAGATGAGGAAGAGAACATCCAGCTTCATGTAGAGAAGGAATGTTCAGTGTGAGAGGGTTTGTTCTGAATGCTGCAGCACCTGGTGCTGCACAGCACTGAGGGTTCAACCCCAGCTCCCAAACTCCGCTTGCTGCTCGTGCTGCAGTTGTGCAGGGAATGCCACAGCTTTGCAAGAACCTGAGCTGCAAATGATGCAGAAATTGTGACAGATTTGCACTGATCTGAGCAGGAGCAGGTGAGCACAGGCTCTATTGGATCCTGCCCTTTGGCACTGCGGGATGCACTGAGGAGCCAGGGTGGAGATGCAGGACACCAGGTGAAGTCCAAGCATCCCCAGGTCTGACACTGACTCAATAAACTCTTGAACAAGTTGCTTTTGGAATATTTGTGGCACTTTGCCAGGATTCCTGGCACTGTGCAAGTGGGTGCTTTGAAAGAGCCATCAAGTCCCCCAGGAACTGCCAGGTGGATGATGATAACTTGAATATCCATTATTGTTTCCTGGCGTGGAACTGCCTCATCCAAATCCAATTTCCATTTAAGTTCACAGGACAAATGTAAAAAAATCAAGCTCTGAAAATGCTGTTGCTTTCCTGCTTTTCAACAGTGGTTGCTGCCAGTGTCATTCTGCCTCTGTTTTGGGGAGAGCTGTGGGGCTTTGGAAGGGGATGGAGGTCTCAGCTGGTTTTTCTCCCTCCTGCAGGTTGTAAGATGAGACTCCTGGGTGCTACCAGGAATCTTGCACCTTCCCCAGGGAGAAGGATGGGATTTTGAGGTCTTGGACAGCCCCAGGGGCTGCTGCCACTGCCCTTCCTCCTTCTAAGTATTGTTCTTGGGGCACTGCCACTGCTACTGCCAGAACTGAGGCTCCAGCTCAGCCCCTGCTGCTGGCTCAGATGCCTTTTTGCCTTTTTTTTGCAGCTCTCTGGTCAGGCAGTCGTTCACTGCGAATCTGGGGCATGGAAGATTGGCCATTACTTGTCTTAATTTCTTTTCTCCTCTTCGTTTGCTGTTCAGCATTTTGGAGATAAGTGTAAAGGGAGACACACTGTGCAGAAATAATGTTTATTTTGGGGATGATGTACGAGGTATTCTGTCAGTCATAGCCTTTGGTCAGATTACGACTGAATGGTGTGTCCATGTGAGGCCAAATCAATCAATTTGCATTTGAAGGCAACAACATCCCGTGAGAAGATCTGGTGAAACTGGAGGTTGGGGTAGAAAAATGTCTTTAGTGAGTTGGTGGAGCTATGCAGCTGTTCTGGGATTTTGTTGTTAGCCTAAAAAGCAATAATTAATTTCTCTTCAACCTCCAAGATGCCCCTCAGGTCCTGCCTGCAAGGAATAGGATCAGCCAACATTCTCCACACAGGACCTTCCTCTGTCCTGTGTCACTTGGCAAAACCACACAGTAGAATCCTCAGTGTTGGTTACAAAATACTCATAATGGGCATTGAAACACACTGAATTTGCTAACATGTCTGTTCATAACTTTTATGAGTGGAAGCCCCAGCTGAGATCAGCGCCCCGTCGTGTGAGATGTTATGCAAATACATATTTTGTACAAACAGGATGATGCAATCACATGGAAAACTTCATAATCAAAGCAGAAAAGGAGCAACAGGGGAAAGAAGAAAACCACACGGAGTTGCTTCTTCAGGATCATGTGGTGGGCCACTGGCCAGGGCAGGAACAGCAGTGGCTCTCCTGGGTTCCTTATCTGCCATGGCATTCCCGTCTCTTCCAAATCCCTGTGCTCTCCCAGTGCTCCCTGGAGCTCTGTGACAGAGCTGCAGCACCGAAGGGGCTCAGTTAATGTGATTTCCCTTGGTTTGTCAATGTGCTCCCTCCCCAGAGCCCTGTGGCTGCTCTGCTGCTGGGAACTGAGCTGGGCTGCTTTGCTTTCCGGAGAGGAAACAGAGCAGGGCTGGGATGCTGCACTGAGCCCTGGAGATGCCATCCCAAGAACAACTTGTGGTCACCAGCCAGGCTACCTGGTTTTAAATTGTGCCCAACTGCTTGAGCCAGGCAAGTGAATACTTCAGAAACATATAAAATTAACCAGTTAGACCAAGGCAATATACAAGGTACACAGGCCAAAGAAAGCATTGTGGTGTAACCTTTTGAAGGAGAATTATTGTGGCTGCTGATCAGGCTGTTACAGTAAATGTGCTGTCAGTGTTTCCATATTGGTCTCCTTTTTTTCTTTTCTTTTTTTTCTTTTCCCTGTGTGAAAAGGTTTGCACCTCATGAAAAGTTTTTCATATGCTGTGAAATGCAACGTGAAACCCCTGGGTCTTTGTTACCCAAAGAATCTGCCCAGTTTATACAGGGAGGGAGCAGCCTTTAAAGCTGGGATTTGAACCTGATACCAACCACCCAAAAGTTTGGGGGGGGTCCAGCTCGCCCTTGATTCTCCCTATTGTGAAAGTGTTCCCTTGGATGTTGTTCAGCACTGGAGAGGTGACAAATCCATGGGTCAGCTACCCCTGTGTGGTTCAGCTCTGGGGACAAACAGCTTTGCTGTGTTTGTGATCTGTGGGGGTGGCTGGGATGAGGGCAGGATGCTGCTGCATCCCCACAAAGGGCTCCGGTACTGGGCAGGCTCTGTCTCAGCCCACACAAACGTGCTGCATTTGATTAATCACCTTCATTATGGTCATATTCTCACCCAGCCAGGAGCAGGGCACTGTGCAGAACCTGCCTCCCTTTGTTTCCCCTGGAACTGCCAACCTGTTTCCCCAGGCCACACCTCCTTTCTAATTTGAGTGACAAAATTAGGGAAAAACTGGTTTGTGTCTTGCTCCTCCATCCGCCTGGGCATGTCTGGGAATCCCTAAGAATGACTGAATTCAGTGGTTTAACCCATTTTCTTTTTTTTTTTTTTATTGCACACCTCCCACAATAACTCTGAAGCAGCTTCATAATGGAAATGCTGACGCGACTGCATCGCTGCAGCCCCGGGAGTGTGTTCCACCTTCTATTGTTTGCCTTGGCCTCTGTAAATTGTATATTGCCTCAGTTTAATTGGTTAATTTAATAAACTTCTGCACTGCTGTATCAGTTGCCTGGCTTAGCTTTTATCCACCAGGCTGATGAACAGCGTATAAGTTTCAAAAGCTTTCCTGTATGAAGTTAATCAAATAAAAGGTATCTCCTACTGTACTTTGCATGTATGTCTTGGAAAGATGGCTTGAATTGACACGTTTTTACAATTAAAGCATTTAACAAAATCCTCTAAAAATCTTTGTGTAGCTTTAAAAAAGGGAATTTTACACCTAAGGATGTGCAACGCTTCAGCAGCCGCATCTGAATGATACCTTAGGCCAAATGGTATTTCAGATGGACTCCCAGAGCTACAGAGGGGTGAGAAAAGTGGTAAAATCAGAACAGAAATGAGCTAAAGGTACTCTGAAATGGAAGTCTTGCAATCCAGCCATGTGTAAGGCTTGGGTGACCTGTGCTCATTTTCTGGTTCTGGCTGAAGCTCCTCACAACCACGAGCTGATCCTTTCACACCTCTCTGCTTTTTCCCATTTTGAAACTCTCACCAGTTCCAGTTTTGGGATTTGGTGCTCTCAGGCTGCCATGGGGCTTTTCCTTTCCCGAGCTGGAGTAACGAGGAGTCAGAAAACTCAGTGCCTTCAGTGTGGGGGCAGCAAAGGCTCTTCCAGGGCAGTGCAGAGAGCCCTGGAGAGGCCCCTCTGAGGGAGGGTTTATCTGTGCTCGGCAGAGCCACCGAGCCCAGCGCACGTGTAACACGAGCCCATCTTTATCTATTTTAATCCTCAGCTCCAGCATCCCAAGATTTAGGGGTATTCATCCATCAAGAGTGATTTAGATATACTTGATCATGCCTCAGGGCAGGGGGACAGCCTAGGTTACTTCTTGATATCCCTTCCAGCCCTGTTTTTTTATGACTCTATTAGATCTGACAACAACAGAATCGTATACTTTGTTCCAAAGGCTCCGGCCATTAATTAGTACTTTGTGGTGCACAGCTCCTCTTCCCTTGAGGAGCTCTAAGAGGTTGACAAGTGCTAATTAAGTCCTACAAGAACTGGTGTGTTGGGTAATTATTATTTTACAGGTAGAGAAACTGAGGTGCAAATGTAACCCACAGGAAGTTCTGGGACAGAGTCTCACTTCGATGCTTAGCATTTTAGCTGCTTAAAATTCTGGCTGAGCTGTGCCTCTGGGCTGTTGTCAACCAAGAATAAGGTGGTGTTTCCCTCCTCCTGCCCACATCTGAGCCACTCGAGGCTGTAATGGGCTCACCAGCCACCTTTGTGCCGCATCTGCATCAGAGGGGCACTGCTGGTAAAATGAATCTGGCCTGCGTGCCAAAAATAAGTTTACTTTTTCTCTATTCCACGCTTCCTGGACTCACAGAGTTACACTGACTTTAAAAGGGAGCTGCCCCAGAGTCCTGAATCAGGCCTCTTGTATGGAGAGGGAGGTGACCTCTTGCAGTCCGTGCCATTTGAGTGTAATTTTCAATCAAACATTTGCCAGTGTAATTAGTCTGTTCAGAGCTCTCCGGTGCCGAGTGACGTGGCCAAGTGGCATTTGAGAACACTTGAAGGGGAAATGGGCTAATTAGTTTAGCTCTGGGTCAACAGCACCTCAGGAGCCAGGCTGGGTCTATCTGGGCTGCTGCTGTTTAAAGTTCTGAGCTCACTCAGCAGTGCCTGGCCAAGGGAGATCTCTGGGTGCTGAGGTGAGGCTGGAAGAGTTTCCTTGGTCCTGTAGCAGAGGCATCAGCCATCCCTGTGTTCCACCTGTGATATTGCACCCTGAGAGACATCGCCTGCTGCTTTTCCTGTGTCTTCTGCACCCCACAACACCTGCTTGCAAGGTTGAGCTTTGCGTGGAATTCCTGGAAAAATCACTGATTCCAGAAATAATATTTAGTGTCCTTAATCAAATTCTGCCCTGAAGACTCAGTGGTTCCACGGACTTCTATATGTCTGTGAAGTCTGTGCACAGGGATCTGAATTTGATCAGCTGTGGATTCTGATGAAGCAAATTTCATTCCACCACACCAGTCCTCAAACCTCCCATTTGCAAATTCCCCAGCTGAATTCCCACCTTGGGTCTGTGCTCACAATTAAAGATCAATTTTACAAGAGCCCTTCCTGGCTCCACCTAAAACGCACATTAAACGCTGGCAAACCAGGAATGCAGACCTGAGAGAACAAATTCCAGGGTGGTAGCAAATTTGTCCTTGATGTGCTGCAGAGGGGCTGGTTAGACAAGTTAAACTCCAATTAGCAGCTTTCGTGTGATGGAAATTGTTGTCTTGTTGCCTCTGTCCGGCCCTGTCACGCTGCTGCACATCAGCTCCCTGCCCTCCTGCAGGGTGTGGTCTGCATTTCACGCTGTCATTTGTGCTGCTGCTCAGTTTAACAGGACCACATCTGCCAGTCCAAGCCGTGCCTTGGTGAGAGGGTGAGGTGCCTCTTGCAGCCAGGAGGGGTTTTCCCGTTCACACGCGGCCTCGGGAAATCCCACAGGCTGCGTGTGATGCAGCTTTGCACAGCAGCACAGGCTGGGGGGGAACGGGCTGCTTTATGGGCAGGGCAGGAGGAGTGGTGGGAATGAGCCCCAGAGATGTTTCTGCCCCTGATGAAGAGGTTTTCTTGACTCAGACTACACAGTTGGGCTTTGTAAGTAATCTTGTCCTAAGCTGTGCAGGCCATCCAGGTGTTCCCTGAGCTGTGTGAGGCTCCTGCCAGGCTGGACACATCACACCCCCAGTGCTGCCCAGTCCCCCTGCAGTGCCCGTTTTGGGGAGCTCTGCCACAGGCTTGCAAACCTTAAAGAAACCAGTCATGCAGTTGTGAACATCTCTCTCTGTTTTGGGTGTTTCAAAAATGGGCTCCTTTCCTTTCAGAGGTGGCTCTGCAGAATGCACAGAGGGGACAGGTATCTCCCAGCTCTTTCCAAGGAAGCAATCCCAACCTGTTCTGCTGGAGAGGGACAGGGAACAAGTAACACCCGTGTATTTCCCAAGATTACAAGCCAAAAAGGCTTGTGAATGGGCACTAGCAATGAATCCTCCCCCTCCTCCCCTCATTGTGGGCTCCTCAAAGCTGTCCCACGCTGTTGTGTGTCCAAATCTGGAGCCTATTCCCACCAGGACAGCCTGCATTTTATGGCTGTGCAGGAGGATGGGAGCACTCAGGGAAGGTCCAACATTCAAGAGCTGCAGTTGAGAGCCCGGCTGAGCAGTCTGGGCAGTCCCCAGCTGCTGAGAGAGACAATCCGGGAGCAGGAATGTCCTTGAACATTGCCCAAATGGCCAATGGATCCGTATCCATGTCCTAGCAGAGCTGGGCATTTCAGCCTGAGCACTCATGTGAAATCAGAGGTGAAGGGCTGGCAGGGGACAGCAGCAAAGCTGTCCAGGGGATGTTAAACGCCCCCTCTCACTGCAGCCAAGCCCTCTGAGCACAGCCATGTCCATCTGGCAGGTAATTAGCTGCATCTCTGGTGGAAGAATCACTGAAGGGATCCTCTTGCCACATCTCCTCGTAAAGTGACTACTCTAATTTTTGTGACATCCAGCTGCAGGGGCTCTGTATCTGTCGTTACAGACCATTAAACTCCTTCAGATCCATCTATATGTTTTAAGTAGTTTCTGACCCCAGGGTGACAGTGGCTGAGGGGGATCTGATTTTTCTTTTTTTTAAGGAACATTTTCTTGGATGGGATGAGTCAAAAAGTTTTTGGCTAAGGAGGCTGCTTGTTCACAAGCTCCTGTCCCAGCAGGCTGGGCATGGGCAAAATCTGCCTTCCACAGCAGCCTTGTATTTCCCAGAATACAACAAAAAACCTGTCGGGTTGTCCGTGATCTGACCAGCAAATGGGACAGTTTTGTCTCCAGCAAGAATTCCTCTGGTTTCTTAATTACAGTAGTCTTTATACTGGTAGGCACAAATTTTCCTGGAAGAGGCAATAAGGAGTTGAAATGCTGCAGGGAATAAACAGGCAGAGCAGTCTGCTCCAAAAAGCTGCAAGGAAAATGTTTCTGAAAAAGATTCTGGAGGGATGGTGATGGTAGAGAAGGGACCAAAACGAGGAATTGGTTCAGGTTGAATAAAATGCTGTTTGACTCAATACATAATGCTTCCTTTCATTAAAGTGCCTGCAATATTTTCTTGTTAATTTCTTGTAATTGAAGTTAATTTATTAATTTCAATTTGAAAATGTGTAAGCACTTTCAGGCTGATGACTTTTATTTTTTCAGCTGAAGTGACAAATCCAACATAAATTTGCAATGTTTTTATTGACCCAAATATGCCTGTTTTCTTTGGGCTGGGATAAAAGTTTGAGCTGAGAAACTCTGCCTGCTGCTGATCTGGACAACACCTTCTGCCTAAGGATGCTTTCATTCATGAATAGAGGGATGAATATGGGGAATCAAAGCCCAGGGAGGCATTAGGTGCTCTGTGAGGGCTGAGGATTTCACACAAAGGAAGAAAAATGTAAAGAAATGGGCAGTGCAGATACATAGAACAGTTTTCTGACCCTATGTAAGGTGTTGTTATGATTTCTGGGATGGTCCTGCATCCTGAAGTGTCTGTAACAGTTCTGAGCTTCTGCAACTTTCCTGAGCTGGAGATTTGCAATAATAGTGTCCATTTAGAAATGTGCGGGGCAGCAGAGGAGTAGGAGACCTGATCACTCCAAACCACCATTTCCAGGCCGTCTTCATCCTTCACCTTCGAACCAATGGTGGGAATGAGGTCCCAGTTGCTTATTAATGAGCCTTCAACCCCCAAAACAGTTCCCAGCCTATTTTATTTTTTTTTGGCTGAAAGAAAGAATATTTTTTTGCCTTTGTATAACCAGGGATGAAAAGGGGAAGTTTTCTGTAGTTGTTGTCAATAACAACAATATTTTCTTCTTGCAAAAGGACAATAGGAAAAGTTTACAACACTAATTGTCAGTGGAAGCAATTTTCTAAAAGGGGGGTCTGGGCTCAGCTGTTTAAATGTTTACTCACTGGTGCTTGATTAAAAGCTAATTAGAGAAGTATGATTTTATGTAGTTTCTAAATCTGTGAAATCTGGTGTCACTCAAGGATTGAGCTTGTAATTATATACCATGTGTGGGAAAAGTCCTATTGACAGTCCTCACTGATGTCCAGAGAAACAGCTGGAGTCAGTGTAAACATGGGACTCAGTGGAAAGGATAACTCATTGGGGGCCTGTAGAATTTTTCTCTAATACATATTAAAATTTTATATTAAAAGTATGATGTATTAATAGATCATATTTGCAAGTTGCTGTATAAACAAGTCTATAATTATATATTACCTATTTATTAATTTGATTTCATAAACGAAACAAACAAAACAGAGCCGAATCTTGAGTTCCTGCTTCCTGAACTGCTTTCTCTCTGTGAGAAATCTGGAGGCTTTGGGGTCTCTTCTGAGAGAGGCAGAACATTTTTCTGGAAGGTGTTCAGGACTCAAATTTAGATAAGCAAACAGAAGTTAGATTATCAAAAGCACGTGTGGTGTTTAGTATTTAATAATGCTGAGACTCTTCTGGAAGCTGCTGTTGTGGGTGTCCAGCTGCAAACCCAGCTCCAGAGCTCCAGCTCTGGTGCCATCCTGAGTCCGTGCAGGGAAGCGCCTTTCCCAAGGGCTCTCCGTGGTTTGGAGCCTCTCTCCACACAGAAATTGGGTTGGAAAGCCTCGGTAAAGACTGAATGTGCATTTCTGCTGTGCTTTAAGACACTTCCTCCTCTTTGGAAATCTTCACTGAGCCCCTAAAGGCACAGAATAAAAGAGAAGGTAAAAATCAGTTCACGCGGGATGGAAAGGGAAGGACAGAGGAAATATTATTCTGTAGAAAATCAAAATGCACCAGCCTTCTACAATCCAGAGCAGAAGAACAGTTTGCAGTGACTACCTGGTTTGGGAGAGCGGTGGTATAATCACCAAACCCATTTTGAAATAGGTTTCTAAATAAAAAAGCGTTTTGTGCAGTTGCAGTAATTACTGGTTGCTCTCTTGCAATAGCCTGCAGAAAAGTAACTCATGCGTTTGACAGCAAACATGAATATGCTTGTAAAAGTGAGGGCAATCGTTAGGCTTGTGCGAGCTTGAGCTCCAAAGCACAGCCCAGGAAGCCGAACACGGCAGCAAGTCACGGCTTAGGGCTCCACTGAAGTCCAGGGGAGTTGGTTGGGATTCAATCCTACGGACACAGGGAGGGCCCAGCTCATTTCCAGCCTCCCCAGTGCTCGTTATGGGGCACACCAAGACCCCAGAAGGCACACGGATGTTTTGAAGGACAGTTGTTCCAAGTGGCTCTTGGAAAACTGGACTGATTTGAGGTTGTTGTCCACACCTCTGGTTTGGGTTTGCCTCTGGCTTGCATGAGGGCAACTTCTGTCCCATCCCTGGGATTCCTGTAGGAGGAAACATGATTTATTCATGAGGGTGAAAAGAGGGAGGATTGTGACAAATCGTGCAAATAGTAAAAATTTCAAGAAAGCAAACAAAAAGGTGATTCAGTTTGGTTCTTGCTTTGCATGTGCTTACCCTGATTATCCCATCCAGTGAATCTGCGGGCATGAATTTTCAGGAGTATTTATTGGAAAGACTTATAAGAAAATATGGCAAAGCTTGCACAGGGAGTGAATTAATTTCAAGAAGCTCTGTGTGTTGCTGGTTCTCTTTTATACACCTGAGCACGGGACAGAGACACATCACGTGACCACACAAAGTTTCTACTTTGGCAATTTGAATATTTAAGATTTTGTTTGGACATTGGGAAGTCACAAAGAGCAAACACGTTTACAAATTCTTCCTGTGGAAAAATTCCTCAAATGAAAGGTGGGGGGGAAAAGCCCTACTGATTTTCTGGAAGTCTGCTGACCCAAGGGGAAGATAATGTGCTGACTTGTTAAAGATGAGGTGCATGAAGTCTACTGAGAATTATAATTCATGCTACAGAAATTAAACATCTGATCTCTACCCATTTTTCATTTGCATCATGAAGTGCAAAACACAGGATTTTACAGCTCAAATATCCCAAACTTCCTAATTAATGGTCAATTTCAGATTTTCTATTTACATTTTACTCCAGTTCTGGAGGAACAAGCAGGTTTTCCTTTGTTTACAGAGACACAGGCACTGCCGGCTGTTGGATCTACCCATGTGGATAGAGAGGGACAGTGGGAGTAGTAAATGAACTCTTTTCTCCCTAGCAGGGCTGAGCAAAATCCTTTTGGAGCAGGATTTTCATGTCCTTTGTGCTCTTTAATGTTATTTCTAGCTGCCTCCTGCACTGTGTGGGATTGCTCAGTCGCTGGCATTACCTCAGTTATGAATATGACAATTTCCTGATAGATTGTTTATCAAAGAAAATATTATGTCAATAATGTCTAAAAGCTGTAGCAACCCTGCTCCCAGCCCTGAGATGTAAATACTCTGTTATCTCATGGCACAGCCTTAAATGACGCCACACATCTTGAAATAACATGTTCCAATGTGTCAGAGGAAGAGATTGTTAAAGCCTTTGCCTTATATTACCTGCCTGCTAGCAAATGGGTGGTGAGAGACCCAGAGTTTAATTTTTCTTTTCTCTCTCTCTCTCTTTTTTTTTTTTTTTTGATGTCTATTAGGCAGATCATGCAACTATCTAAACACAGTTCTGGAAAACCTGTTTGCTGGCTTACTCACAGCCCCAAATGGCTTTGAGTTGCAAGAGTGTGGTGCCTAACCCTTCGGGGGAAAAGAAAAACAGAGCAAACCCAGCCCAGTGCACCTTTTAGAACAACATCTTCCGAATTTGTGAAGAGTGGGGGGGAGGAGGGAAGGGAAAAATGGCCTGTGTGTGAAACCACGAATTATATTATGTCTGCCAAACCCCTTTGAGAATTGGACCAACTGTCGGTTCAAATGATTTGTGCTTATCCAAACTTTACTCATCAAAGGTTTTTATGAGTTCACTTTGGCAATGGCTGTGTTTTTCCATGTGGTGAAATCATACACCTGGAAAACACGCAGCCAAAATGGTGTGGAGCCTGAATAACTCTCCTTGTTCTCCAAATGCTCTTGAGTTTTAAGCATCATGGTAGTTAAAGTGTTTGTGGTCCTATAAAATTTGTACAACTTTACAGTAAACCTGACTCTTGCATAACCCCCTTGGCCAGATGATTGGCAGCTTGGTTGTGATCTTGTAACACAAAAGGGAACAAATATTGGGCTTTAGTTTTTACTGGGCAGAGGGAAGAAGGCTGAAAATCTTTGCCTTGGTACAAGCTGTGCATGGTGGCGTGGAAAACATCCTGCAAAGAGGCAGCCAAGGAACAATCCTGTTTTATGGTGTGCTCCCCTAACAGTGTACAGAGCCCTCTCCAAAACCAGTTCTGGGGTGGACAGCAGCCACCAAGATGATGGCACTTAGCAAAGTGATGGGAGAGGCTGATGGAAGATACCAGCAAAACATCCAGGAGAAAGGGGAATGTCAACAGCAACTTGAAGTTGACCTTGAAGTTACCTTAACCAGCCTGTCTGTTGTTTCTCGCAGCCTGCAGCAAAGCCAGTTCTGTTGCCCTCCTCATTTGCAAGTTGGGCCCTCCTGGGACTTGTTTTGAGGCCAGCCTGCCTTTCCCGTGGGCAGGAGGGAGCAGCAGAGCTGGGGAGGAGTGGTGAGCAGTGGGAATGGTGGGATTGTTGTGGGTTGGCTGCTGTGCCTCGTGCCTGTGCTGGCTGCAGATGTGGTTCAGGAGAGCACCAGGACTCGGGGCAGAGGGGACATCCTCAGATCGTGGTGGCAATTTGTGGCTTTGGTAACCTCAGGGTTAATCCCATTGGCATTCTGGGCACTGGGGAGGAGGTGGGTCTCTAAACATGGACGAAGATGTGCAACGATTTCTATTTAACTGGAGGGCATCCTTCCCCTGCAGTGTAATGGAGTTTTTTTTCCAGCTGGAGTTAAGCTGGAGTTGTCTAGGAAAAAGGGTGTGGCATAATTCCCAAAATGGCATCACGAATCAAAAGATACATTGAAGTAGTGTAACAAAACTGGTGAAGTTGCAAAGAATTCAGGCTACAGTGAGCATCAGTTTCTCGCCTGCAATGCCCAGTCACTTGTCTTTCTGTTTACACAACAAAATAGCCTGAAGAGAGTTAATATGTTTAGAAAACGGCACTTGCGTGTTTTTCTAAGGGGAGAGGAAACTCAGCAAATTGATGTGACTCAACAAATTGAGGATACAGAGCCGACCACAGCTCTGATTAGGCCATGTGCAGCTTGGTTTGAAGGGCGCTGGCCCCTGGCCAGGGAGCTCCTTCTCCCTTGTGGGGAGCCCAGGACACTGAGCTGATGCCTCCGTGCTGTGGCTGAGGGATGGTGATCCTGGGCGTGGGGCCTCCACCACAGCAGCACTGCAGAGCTCTGCCACAGGGGCCTCAAAATGGCAGGGATTAAAAATAATAGGGGCAGCCTAAAATGGAATTTCAGAGAATGTGAGTGGCTTAATGTGAAAGCCATGAATAATGGTGCCTAAAACACCCGAGCTGTGAGTTCACTTCCCAGCAGTGAACCTGGGCACAAACCTGGGCTGCTCCTGCCTGCTGCAATATAAAGGTCTTTGTTCCTGCCTTTATATAACAAGACCCCACCTAATATCGAGGCAGCCCTGTGTGTGTTTTATGCACACATCTAATTTAGCTGTTAAATATTGCTCCAAAACTCTCACGTATACCAAAAGAACCGGGTATTGTTAACCTGGTTTGAAATCCATAAGCGGTGCTTGGGAAGGGTTGAAAGCCAAAGAATTACAGAGAATTCTTTTTCATTTAGTGGCCTTTAATATGTTAGGAGAACTAAAGAATGAGCCTGGTGGCTCACTGGGGTCCTGTTTCCTCTGTTGACCAGGGGTGGGTGGAGCAGGATGGTGAGGGTGTCCCCAAGCCCTGGAAAGAAGATCTTTGGAGTTTAACTCTGGGACAGAGCTGTTGGTTTCACTGCCCAGAGTGTTTTCTCCATTTCAAATACAAAGTGGGGCTTCTTCCCCTTAAGCTTTAACCTCACAGGCCTGAACAAACCCTTCCATGAAGGGTCTCACTGCCATGAGGTGTGGGACGCCTCCTGTGGTCTCCTGAGGCAATGATGGGTTTGGGAGGGTCTGGGGTCCCAGGGGTGATCCAGGGAAAGGGTAGGAACAGCTGTGAATTACCAAGGAATCTCAACAAGGCCAAAACCCTTGGGTTGTGAGAAACCCAAGTGATGTTCATGAATATCAGTATTGGATTGATGATTTTTTATTCTTTTTTCTTGGTGTGTCCCATTGCATTAGGGCAGGAATCCACAAAGAAAACCCCAAAGTCCCAGCCCTGAGGAGGCTGCAGACAAAGTTAAATGGCTCACACATGAGCTGCCCTGAAAGCACAGGGGAGGGGAAGATGCTTTTCATTTTGTGATGAGTTGTTAACTGGGAGTCACTTGCCATGTGCTTGCAGGAAAGCCCAAGGAGGAGGCTTTGAGTGCAGCCCGTGGAGTTCCCACTGCTCCCCCTCCAAACCCGTCTGCAGCACGGAAAGCTGATCCTGCTGTGAAAGTACCACATGTTGGAAACCTGCCACACTTTATGGGGAATTCTGAGGAAAAATGCTCGGTCTGTACCCTCATGTCCCTCTGCACTGCAGGGACAGCCAGTGCTTCCCTACCACATAGCAGGGGTTGTAGGGATTATTATCATTATTATTTTTATCATTATTATTATTTCTTAGGTGTTTGGGATGCTTGAGTGGTGGAAAGCCTGACCCAGCCTTGGGTGATGGGTACAGTGGATTTGGGGAGTTCTTACCCAGCGAGCAGAGGTTTCTCTGCCTGCTCTGGGGGAGTTCAGAATTACAAGCTCTGCAGCTGGGTGGCTGTGGCCACCCCTAGGCTGGTTTAGCTCCTGCCTGCAGTTGTGCCCTGTTCTTCTCCTCCACATCCCCTCACTGCCCAGCCAATTCCACACGGAGCTTTTCCCAGAGGCTGCAGAAAAGTTACTCTGCAGTTTCAGTTCTCAGGTGCCCATTAGAGATATGTTAAATACATAAATTAAAAACATCCTCCCTGCTCCTGTCCTCCCCCACATCGTCGTCTGGAGCGCCCATCACATGACCTCCTGCTGGCTGGGGCTGATGATGCAAGGATGGGGATTACTCCTGCTTGCAGGAATTGCATGGCAGCTCCAGCCATGTATTATAATTTTGTGCCGGTCGGCGCCAACTCAGTAATCTCTGAGATAGCCTTAGGAGCAGCTTTGCCATGAGATCTTAGAAATGATATATTGTCTCCCTGTGAAAGTGCTGAATTAAACAAGTATTTGCAAATTTTCATGACTGTGAAATTCCATTCTCCCTGAACAAAACTGGGGAGCTTTCTGTGGAAATGACAGATGTAGAGGAAGCCTGTGGTTAAAGAGTGACTTTGCCCTTTTAAAATACCCTGTCCTCTGTTACTTTTGTTTCTTTGGGAGTGATATTAGTTCTAAACATTCCAGCATTATGGTTCAATATGTTCTGCAGGGAAAGAATCTGTAAATCTTTTGTTATGATCCCAGGAATTTTGCTCTGTAGCTTTCCAAAGGTGAGCACCTGCCCTGTGTTTTATTGAGTGAAGGAGGTGAAGTTTATTAAGGCTGTCTGGTTGTTGACTTTGTGAGTTTGATGTCACCCAAATGATCAAGTACTTTGTATTAATATATGATAATTTCTGCTTGTATTGATAGACAATTATAAATGAAACTTTACTGCATCACATGACCCTAAGTATGCGATTCATCTTTTTTTTCTTGTGAATCTAAAATCTGGATCTCCTGCCTTCTCAGGCTGTCTGAAATTTAGGAACTACAAGCTTAAGGCATCAAAATCTGCTCTGCTCTGTCTGTGGTTGTCACAAGGAAGTGGATTCTTCACCCCATGAGGGGAAGAGCCTCCCTCCAACCTGTAGCTCCACTGGGAAGGTGGCACAGCCAAGTCCTCCTGTACCTTTGGCTCCTGTGAGGACAGTGGGTACATTCTTCCATTTAATGAGTATTTAGAGCAGTACTGCCTTAAGATCAAAAGAATTACTCTGGATTTGTACCAGCTAAACATGGAATCATACATAATTCCCAAGCACATTTGTCTTGCAAGAGCCACACCTGATCTGCCTCCCAGCTCTTATTTACATAAGACATCCTGGCTGTGTTGGGAACATCTGGGGTGGGGCTGCTTTCTGCCAGGGTGGGCAGAGCCTGGACCCCACCTCTCCGTGCCCGTGGATCCCGACTGCTCCCAGCCCTTCCTCAGACAGCAGGAACACCTCTCTGCTGGGCTCATGCATTTCTGTGGTCTTAGCAGCAACCTATTTTATCCCTGAACACAATGGGATAAAATCCTACACAAGAAAGGCATATCTCGGATGTTTCCAGGATGCGTACATCAGTGATGCATGTGGAGTTTCTAGCACAGAGAGGATTAGAATAAATGCATTCTTAGTAGATACTGTTTTAATCTTCCAAGCTAAACTTAGATCTCGGACACCTGTCTCTGCAGCAGTCTGTCTCTTGAGCTCATGAATTTTGTGCACAGCTGTCAGTGCTGTATGTGGGGTTCTCTCTTTTCAGCTGGCTCTATTCCCAGTTGGCTGAAAAGTAGGAGCCTGTCTTAGAAAGAGAATTTCCACTCCTGCATACTTTGATGGAAACAAGAAGATATAAAACAAGATTTAATGACCCAGTGTTTTTTTGAACCATTTATTAGCTGTTCTGTACATACCCAGTCTCTCGGGAACTAAGTTACATATTATGATAAGTATAGAGTGCCTGTTCCCTATGGACTTTGTTTCATGATTTGTGTGTATAAAATAAAGCATATAAACCAAATAAATTACCTTGGATAGCTTACTTTGAAATAGGACTCTGGGAAGTGCCACGAGGTGGCCAGATGAAATGCTGACCTGGTGCTAAAGTGGGTCTCGCACCTCCTGGCCCGGCCAAGCCCTTTCTGTAACTCTGAGACTGAAGGTTACAAAAGGAGGAGAATGCTTGTTCTTGGGAAAAACATCCACCTGTGTCTTCTTCATTCCTTGGGGGCTGATGATATGGGATATGTCACATAAGGAATGGTTTCACCAGGAGCTGAGTGCCGGGCAGTGCCTGCAGAGTTCTGCAGTGTGGTTGACTGGAACTGGACTTCAATGGTCCTTGTAGGTCCCCCCCCAACTCAGGGCATTCTATGATTCTGAGACTGCCTCCTTTTTTCCTCTGAGAAAGTGCTAACTGGGACTTTAAACCCCACCTTGCTCTACTCACCCTCTTGGGATGGGAGCAAAAGCAAAGCTGCCCAAAATGAAGGGTTGTCTGGTAGGATCTGCAGTTTGTGTGGGCCTTGCTCTTGTCTGCCTGGGGTACCCTCAGCCCTCCAGGCTGAGTCACTTCAGGTGTAGATCCAGACAAATGTCCCATTCAGCCTTCTCACAAGCAGGAGTAATTGTGCATTCCTACTCAGAGGGAAATCTTGTTCCCAGATTGTTTGCAGAATTTAAGAAGCCTGGTGCTTTATGAGGGAATCAAAGCGAGGCCTTGTCCTTTGTGGGCCGTAGCGGGGATGCATTTCCAGGGGAAGGCATTTCCAGGGAGAGGCTCATGTGCAGATCAGGTTTGCAGGGGTGCAAATAGCTGAGATTTTTACCAAGAGCCATCCTGTGAGCGGTAACAGGGAGGTGGAAACAGGGCCTAGAAGGTCCGGGGCCACTTTAACCCGAGCCAGGCCTGGAGGACGTGCCGAAGCTTGAAGGGTCGGCAGGTTTAGCTGGGCTGGGCTCTCTCTGGAAATGGAAATTTCAGTGCTGAGAAGACATAACTGTTCTTCTCTCTTCTTTTTGCAGGTTTTCTGTGATAACACTGTGGGCACAGCAGCCCTTTTGGGGAAGCAGCAAGCAGGGCCTGCCCTGGGTGAGCAGGAACCGGGCCCCGCGGGGAAGATGCCGGCCCCAGCCCTGTATCCTCCCTGGAAAAGAGAAGCAGCAACTGGAGGAATTTGGCTCGTGTTAGATGATACACCTACACCAGCAGGTAATGATTTGATCAATCGGCAGCCTTGTCAGATCAGACCCCAGATAGGGTGGCTGCGTGCCAGGAGCTGGATCAGAGAGGTTTTGTTTGATGTTATCAGAGCACAATTAGGTTACATGCTTTGCTCCACGGCACAGGCCAAGTGCTGGCAACCAGGAGGTGAATTTACCTGCCCTCGGAGCCCTGGGCACACCTGGCACCTCTGGTCACCCTCTGACATGGCTGGGGGTCCAGAGGGGGTGGCAGGAGGGCATCCAACAGTCCCTGCCCGGGTTTTGGTTCCTGTCAGCCAGCAGATGAGAGAACAAGTAGATTCAGTTTCAGGAGACCTCGGGGCTTAGTAAAAAGAAACTCAAAGGAATTATTCTGTAGAAGAGTAAAATACCAGGTGTAACATGCAGCTAATTATGCCACTGGTTTACAGGATGGATTTTAAATGTTTCTTTCTGAAAAGCCTGAAAGGAAAAAAAAATCAAAGGGGAAAGATTGAAAAACAAGTATGAGAAGATATAAAACAAGATTTATATCTAAATAATTTCCTCTAATTGCTGTTAGAAGACATTAATTTTCCTTTTGATGCTCCACTTTACCTTAGGCTTTGCTGTACCTGCCAGGATGGCAGGGAGTCAAAGAGGATTAGCTCAGCAGCTCTCTGCCTTAGTAGCCTCTGTAAAAGATTTAGCAATGGGAAGAATATACAGGTTTAAAAAAAATCCTAATTTAAACAGGCCAACGTCAACCTTCGTTTATCCTGTGCAATCATGATGACTTAACCAGCATCCTATGGGTACAAATGAGGTAGAACCTGGGTTCAGAGTGCCAGGGGGGTGTGTGTTGCTTTTTTAAAATACAGAAGTACCTGGTCTTCCTGTGGCTGCAGAGGTGTCAGCAGTGGTTTCGAAATAATTTCAAGTGGGAAACATTTTGTCCGTACAGACAGCCAGCCTAAAGCCCAGCACCAATTAAGGTCTGCCTAAATCTTGGTCTGGAAAAGACTTAAATAATGTAATGCTCAGGGATGAGCTATTGCTTTGCCAAGGGGGGACTCTGCCTGGGGACAATCCAGACAGAAGCAATATGATAATATTTAATTTGCCCAGATTTCTATAAGTTGGTTTTTTTTCTGGTTTGCACATGTGTGGGCCATCTCTCTGTGCCTGGGATGGAATTTGGGCTGTGATTCCCCTGTTGTCCCTTTTTGTGTCTCCTCCATCTGAAGACTGCACAATTTTCTTGACAGAGACTGGGAGTGCAGAGGTTGCAGCTCCCCTCGGAGTTTGCTTGCTGAGGCTGAGGCTGAGCCTGGCAGCGCTGCCAGCTGGATGGGTCAGAAGCTTTTTCTTTCACCTCTTGCCTTGTCAGAAATTTTCTGTTTAAGGGCGCTTCTTGATCTCTGGCTGCACCTGAAATGCAGGATTGCTTTTGGTGGTTGTGGCAGCCACTTCCCAGCTTGACTCAGAGGCACCGACACCCGCTCGGTTTGACGGGAGTGGGAAAGTCCACATTCCTCAGGCTGTGCTGAATATCTCAGCCTGGAAGTGTTGTTTATCAAAACTTCTCTTAGATGAACCTTGCGGTAATTCTCCATTAATTTATTTCCTCCAGTTATTACAATGAGTTCTGCTCAGGGGTATCCTAGAAAACCACTTGGAAGCACCAGCGGAGAGAAATGAAGTGCGGTTGGCTGGAAGGAGCACCCTATGCCACATCACAAGGCTTGATCTCTTATTTTCCCACTGCTTTAATCTATTCTGTTCTCTGTGTAGGGCTTAAACAAAAGTAACCTAAGAAGATCCTGTCTCTTTGTTTTTTGTCCTGCATATCATTTTGTAGGAGGCAGCAATTCCTGCTCACAGCTCACAGCTCAGCACTGGTGCAGATGGGCCTTCTGGGTGAACAATAAAACCAGTGCAGAAATAATGAGACTCAAAAGCTGTTTTTTAAATTGCAGGTTGAAGCTATGAACAAATCCCCTCCTTCAGATGAAAATATAGAAATATATAGTGTGTATTAACTGTCCCATTCACTGAAGTCATTGTTTTCATGAGAGTCATTCTTATTTAAGCACTAATAGATATCCAGCCTGTCCAAAGGAGTTTTAAGTGTGTTGAAGACAGGCAGTGGTTGCTGAGCTCTTCTAAAAATCTGGTCCCACTAAATCAAGAGCAGATAATGTCTCTTATTCATCTCCTTGTCTGGTGGTGGTTAAACAAATGCTTTTGAGTCTGAGGAACATTAAAATTCTGCAGCTTCCATAAACGACTTTGATTTTGAGATGAACAACGAG